>JACEGR010008737.1:0-33767 GCA_014170235.1 Listronotus bonariensis
CCACCTAAGAACGGATCATGCATCACTTAAATGGTTGCTTCAGTTCAAGAACCCTGAAGGTCAGATAGCCCGATGGCTGCAACGTATTCAAGAATACGACTTTAAAATCGAACATCGAAAAGGACTGAACCATAAGAATGCTGACGCTTTATCAAGACGACCTTGCCCGGATGATTGTAAACACTGCAGCAGACGAGAAGAACATGAAGATCCTGATGAATTTCACTGCCGAAGAACACGTCATCCAGTGCTCTCAAGAATGGGATCCTAAGATCTTGGCCAAAGAACAACTAGAAGATCCCGATCTTGGAGACATTATCAAACTTAAGACAGAAAATTTGGAAAGACCGCCATATCAGAAAATAGCCTCCAAGTCTCCAAGACATAAGGGGTACTGGGCCATATGGGACTCTTTGATTATTAAAGATGGCCTATTACAAAGGGTCTGGGAAAGTTCTGACGGCAAAACCCATAAACATCAGATAATCCTACCAACCAAAAGGATCCCTGAAGTATTGCAAGCCTTGCATAATGGTGTAGGAGGTGGCCATTTCGGAGTTATGAAGACTCTTGAAAAGGTTCGAGAAAGGTTCTACTGGCTGGGAAGCCGTGCAGACGTAAAAGACTGGTGCAGAAGGTGTAAGGACTGCGCTTCCAGCAAGGGGCCCAAAACACGAAGCCATGGCAAGATGAAGCAATACAATGTAGGGGCACCTTTTGAAAGAATTGCCATAGACATAGCAGGGCCATTTCCAGTTAGTAAATCAGGGAATCGCTATATCTTGGTAGCGATGGATTACTTCAGTAAATGGCCAGAAGTCTACCCAATCCCAAATCAAGAAGCTATAACTGTTGCCGATGTATTATTTCAACAATGGATTTGTCGCTATGGAGTTCCTAGAGAAATACATTCCGATCAAGGCAGAAACTTTGAGTCCGATCTTTTCAAGAACCTTTGTAATCTCCTGGGAATCCATAAAACAAGAACAACACCTCTTCATCCCCAGTCCGATGGCATGGTAGAGCGGTTTAACAGAACACTTGATAACTACCTGAAAATTAAAGTAAATGACCAACAAAGTGACTGGGATAACTGTATACAGCCGTTTTTATTAGCATACCGCTCCGCAATTCACGAAACTACTGGCGAAACACCTGCTAAAATCATTTTCGGAGCGGAAATATGTCTTCCAGTTGACTTGCTTACAGGACGACCTTCCACCAATGAAGAACCAGCAGAAGACTATGTAAGTCAACTAAGTAAACAGCTACAGAGGATACATGAAGAGGTGCGTACCAAGTTACAAAAAGGAAGTGACCGTATGAAATCCCGCTATGACTTGAAAGCTAACCATCAGGGATTTGTCGTCGGTGAAAAAGTTTGGTTATACAATCCAAGAAGAACCAAGGGGCGTTCACCGAAACTACAGAAGTCATGGGAGGGACCATATAAAGTGGTGACACGGCTTAATGATCTGGTGTACCGTATACAGAAGAGTCCACAGGCAAAGATGAAAGTAGTACATCTAGAAAGGCTAAGCCGTTATCAAGACAGTGAAGATACTTGATCGAGACGATCAAAACTTGGAAGGGGGCAATGTTACAGACTTTCAAAAATGTGTTTAGGTTATAGAATTTTAGAGAGTTAGGATCATTTAATTTAGTTTGTTAATTTATTTAAATAATTTACCTTAATTTTTCCAAGTTCTTTCATCACTTTCGAAGGTTTCCGAAAACGCCCGAATTATCTATTAATAACTTTTATGCCATCATGTACTATGGAATTTTCACGATATTTCTCGAATATTCTAGATCATTCTTTACTCTTCCATCATACTATAAAAGGGCGACGGGAAACTTCGAGATTAGTTAGTACAGATTCGACTTTTGTGCTGTTAACTTCGAGACATTGACAATTGTTGACAATATTAAGATTTTGCCGTTATTGTAACCATAGTTACGTTACATTGTTAATAAAGGTATAAAAACGAAGGCACGTGTTTTTATACGAGGTGATTTGGAACAATATACATATTTTATAACTATATAATTCTTGTAAAGTTATTTTTGTTACGATTCTTTGGTGTTTTTATTAGATATTAGTTAAAATATGTTTTTCCATATATTAAATAACATTCGTTTATCCTTTGTCTAATGATGTTGATGATTTAAACGTATATTTTGTGTTAAAGTAGCTATAAAAAATAAAGAATTAACCAAAAAATTTTATTAGAGTTTTTTGAAAAAGTTTTCTTTTAGTATATGCGGTTTTTATTGAACTTATAACACCAGTAAATAATTAACAATAAATTTTTATCTACCTAAACATAACAATGAAAATATTATCTAAACAATGTGCCTTTTTTTGGTGCCTACCTGTGGATTTTCGTAGTGTCGCATTTTTCCACCTTGCAGTGCAATTTATAGCTGCACATGATTGAACAATATTGAACAACAACTATAGTCAAAAATATTGATCACAATTAACTTAAGAACACAAGAAATCACTTTTAAATTCAATTGCTTTCTAACGGTAAACGAATATAAATAATAGTTTTAAAAAACTAAAAAAACACGCTTTTATATGCAACCGAACTAAAAATTAGAAAATAATTTTTCATTACAAAGAGTTTGTCACTTCAGAGTAAAAAGCGTGGGGTGCATTTTACTATTTTTTCATAACTTTTCCCTCATAGATATTTGCAAATAGAATAATTATAACATTTAATATATTAAGCACCCCACGCTTTTATTCTGAAGTGACAAACTCTTTGTAATGAAAAATTATTTTCTAATTTTTAGTTCGGTTGCATATAAAAGCGTGTTTTTTAGTTTTTTAAACTATTATTTATTTTTATTTTTTAGTTCGATATATCAATTAGTTTTTAAAAAATAAATGCTCCAGTTTATTCACTAAAAAATTCCTTCGCCATTTTGTCAAGGTACACAGAGGATCTGTAAAGGAATTTATTTATCCTGACGGTCCTAATCAGAATAACGGGATACTGTTTTTAAATTATTGCATTGTCATCGGTCCTTGATACGTGTGCAAAGTTTCAAAGAAATTGAATCGCTGGAAGTTGGTAAAAATTAGGCTCAAAGATTCCGTTACATAGATAGATAGATAGTTACAACCCAAGCTAATAAAAGCGTGTTAATAAATGCACGTTTTTGCCGTAATTAGCTTCATCTCTCTCGCACTGCTCTGGCGTCAATAAGCGATCGCGAGGGCCGGTCCATTATGTTATGTCATTGCTTGTCACTTTGACTAGGGCCGTATGAACAGTGTTGCCAACTCTGAAAAATATTAACCCCCAAACGTAAGGTGATTTCCCCCAAAATCCCCAGAAACAACAAAATCATGTTTGTTTTTGGGCCTAATAAACTTTGAAGAGCTAAAAAAGGCCCTCCAATAATAGAAAACCCCTAAAATTCCGGTAAAATCCCCTAAAACACAAAATTGTCTTGTTCCCCAAAGCCAAAAAAGAACTCATCTACAATTTTTTTAATACAGAAAAAAACTCCTAAGAAATTTTCAGAAGTTAGAAGGGTGACGACTGGCAATAAAGAAAAGATGTTTGGTAAACTTATCTTAAGACAAGAGAGTGAAAATTAGGTTTTTAAAATGTTTTCAAAATCTTGGATTATTACCTGTACAGGTAGGATGCGAACTAATAAACTCAACCACTACCGCTAGCCAGACAGCCCAGGGTCTATCCGGAAGAGGAAGAAGAACACCATATCAAAAAGTCAGCTGACCTAAAATTATTTTCCGAAAACGTTGCTACCTTCTATACTATTAAGCTTAAAAGATAATGGAAGTATTTTCTTCTGTTTATGGCTGTGATTTGCCCTTAAAAAGCACAAAAAATAATGCACCAATGAAATACTCTTTGGCAGCCGATTCTCCAACCTCGAATACCCAGTATCGCATGCGACATCAATGAAGTCTCGTATAATAAACAAGTTTTTAAGCAACATTGCGTTGACAAACTTGCATGTGTAAAAGCAAAGTTATATTTAATTAAAGTAAATACAAATAATTAATAGTTTAAAAAAACTAAAAAACACGCTTTTATATGCAACCGAACTAAAAATTAGAAAATAATTTTTCATTAAAAAAAATATTGTCATTTCATAGTAAAAAGCGTGGGGTGCATTTTACTATTTTTTCATAACTTTTCCATCATAGATATTTGCAAATATAATAATTATAACATTTAATATATTTATCACCCCACGCTTTTTACTATGAAATGACAATATTTTTTTTAATGAAAAATTATTTTCTAATTTTTAGTTCGGTTGCATATAAAAGCGTGTTTTTTAGTTTTTTTAAACTATTAATTATTTTTCATTTTTAGTTTCTGCTACTCTTGACAAAATGGCGAAATTTTTTTTTAATGAACAAGAGTAACAAATTTTAAAATTTTTCCAACAGATTGCAACTCACTAAAAATTTCTTCTTCATTAAGTAGCAAAGTTTGAAATTTTGCCAACAGATGGCAATCCAGGCAATGTTTGGACCGTTGCCAACATATTGCAACCCACTAAAAAATTCTTCTTCATTTAATAGCAAAGTTTGAAATGTTGCCAACAGATGGCAACCTAGGTGTTGTTTTTATAATATAATGGAATTTTTTTCCTGGCGATCCAAAAAAGATAACGGGATACTGTTTGCAGATTATTGCATTGTCATGTTTCCTTAATACGTGTGCAAAGTTTCAAAGAAATCGAATAGCTGGAAGTTGGTTAAAATTAGGCTCAAAGATTCCGTTACATAGGCAGCCAGATAGATAGATTGATAGATAGATAGTTACAACCCAAGTTAATAAAAGCGTGTTAAAAAGCGTGTTAACGGCATTTATTAACTGTTATTGTTCATAAAAATTGAACACCAATGGTGCAACTAACCCTATATTTTTATTGTTCATAAAAATTGAACACCAATGGTGCAACTAACCAAATTGTGTAAAAACTAAAAAATTTCTTCTTCATTTAATAGCAAAGTTTGAAATGTTGCCAACAGATGGCACCCTAGGTGTTGTTTTTATAATATAATGGAATTTTTTTTCCTGGCGATCCAAAAAAGATAACGGGATACTGTATGCAGATTATTGCATTGTCATGTTTCCTTAATACGTGTGCAAAGTTTCAAAGAAATCGAATAGCTGGAAGTTGGTTAAAATTAGGCTCAAAGATTCCGTTACATAGCCAGATTGATAGTTACAACCCAAGTTAATAAAAGCGTGTTAAAAATCCCCAAAAAATGTCAAGAAAAAATACAAATTAAAAAAAAAGAAAACTATTTTATTTGGGTTTGGAATAAAATATTGCTGGTTGAATCATTGTTTTCGAAATAAATACACCAGGTGGTGAGCAGAGTAAATTTAAAGCCAAACGCATCCAAAATGTCAAATAACGAGATTCGAATCTACTTAGTCACTTGGTTAATTTTATTTTGAAAATACATGTGACATTCAATTAAAAACAGACGAAAGCAATTTTTAAAAAGTTAAATAAATACGCGATGAGATAAAGAATTATTTATTTATTATTAAAAAAAAGATTTTTGGACGACCGGGCGTAAAATAGCTGGGAAATTTTCTCCTAACTACAGAGAATGCTTGTATATTAATTTCAGTCTTACAAAAATATTGTTTGCGCCTCTGGAGTAAAGAACTTTTATCCAAGTAACAAATAATGGATGACGTTTTCAAATTATTTTCGATATTAAAAACGATTTATACGAAAGTGTTGGATAAAATTTTGTATTAGACACGTGAGTTATTACATATAAGTCACTTAAGAAAATTAATAATTAAACTTTTCTTGCGTGACTTATATGTAATATAACTCACTTATCTAATAAATAACTATTTAAGACCACAGCTGATTGTTACACTCGCGGAGCTCGGGCAACTACTTTCAGCCGCGGGCATAAAAGTGTTATTTTACGCCCATGGTACGAAAATAACTATTTTTGCTTTGTTTACAAAATCATGTGCAAAGTGGTACTAGTAAAAATACCTTTAATTTAAGGTATCACAAAGGTGTGATGCCTTTTTAATTTTTAAAGCTAGAGCGTGGGGCGCTTAGGGGTCGCTTATAGTTCTTTTCACGATCTTAGAAAGTGACTTGAGATGGAATAAAACCATACAACTATTCGAATTTACCGTGCAGGGCCGTACTATATCTGATGGAAAAAAATTACTAATGTGTAAAGTTTGTTGAAAATTTAATAAAGAACCAATAATTTGAAGTAATTATCCCATCTCAGGTCAAGTCACCTTCTTAGATCGTAAAAATAACTATATCCCTTGACTGAAGTATGGGGTTTTGAGTTTTCTCTACTTGTATAAAATTTGAGCCAAACAATAATTTTCAAAATTACTTTTTATCTTTGGACAAACCACGAAGGCTAAAAGCCCAAATACTAACGTACCGTGGGTGTCTTAAGCGAGGTAAGAGGGAGTTTGTTAACACGGGACTTAAATACTTGAAGATTTGGGGGTTAAGAAAGACCTCCGCGGGCAGCAGGTTCCACAATCTAAAAACTCTAGGGATAAAAGAACGAACAAAGTGTCCAGTTGGACGGTATAGGGAAGCATACGCGCGGAACCACGAGTTTCTCTGTTGGGAACCGTGAGTGGAGGAACTATACTGGACAATTCTTCAGAGCAGAAGCCATGGAAGTACATATAAAAAAGCGATAAATCCCCACAGCCCGACGATGGGCAAGAGAGAGAAGCCTTTCTGTAAGTGAGAAATCATTAATGAGACGAATAGCTCTTTTTTGAATGGAATCAAGAATGCTTAGGGTTGTGGGGGACGCTATGCCCCAGATATGAGAACAATATTCCAAGGGAGGTCGGATTTGGGACACATACAAAGTGTATAAATTAGAAGGGGAAAAATACTTTTTGGCTCGAAAGAGAAATCCAAGCTTTTTTGAAGCTGCCGTGGCTATAGATACAATGTGTTTATGCCAGTTAAGGTTACTTTCATATGTGACGCCCACAAGATTGAAGGTGTCCTTGCTCTGTAAAACTTGGCCGCTCATAAATAGAGGATGAGTATTTGATGACTCTTTTCGCGACAAGGAACATGATTGTGTTTTGGATGCATTAAAATGGACGAGATTTTTGGCGCCCCAATCCAATATTAAATTAAGATCCTGCGAAAGACATATCTGCATCGCTCTGCGTTTGTTTTTCAAGGCAGGTTTAGTGATGTGTTTAGGAACCTGAAAACTGGAGTGAATCGTCGGCGAAACTATGAATGGAATTAGTTGTGGACGAGAGAAGGTTGTTGATGTAAAGAAGAAACAATGTTGGTGCCAGAACTGAGCCCTGAGGGACTCCAGCATTTACTTGGTGAAAGCTTAAAGAATGGCCGTCCATAATAACTGATATACGTCGATCAGATAGATAACTAGAAAGCAAAGTACAGAGTTTAGTTAAAAGATCATAGGAAGGAAGTTTATTAAGAAGTGCGGCATGCCAGACCTGGTCAAAAGCTTTGGATTAATTTTTTGAGATAGTCGATTGGAATGTTTAAAAATATCTCATACGATTTATTGGGAAATGATTATATTTCCAAAAATATTTATATTTTTGCGGTTTATATCCTGGATTACCGCTGACATATTTTTTATTTATTTCTCAAAAACTTAACTTGGAGAAACCTTGACTAAACGTGTGAACAGAGATTTTTATTGTAAAAATAGAGCATTATTCGTCACTTTTTCCGAAAAAATAACTATTATCTCGCTATTTAAAATAAATTGTCGGTAATTATCGGTTCGTCCTACATTTTTTTCATTCAAAATCCAGGTCACGGACATTACTTTTGGGATGTATTTACTTCGTTATGTAGACTGACATCTCATAATATATTTTTAATTTTATTTTCAACATTTAGGGCATACACGTCGTACCAGCTCGATTTGTTTCATTCACTTTTTAATCTGTTGAACACTAGCAGGTAGCGATTAGACAAAGAACGAATGCATTCAACAGTATGTTCTCCTCTGTCCTTGGTAAACGTTAAATATTTAAATCAGGCGGGAGGTGGAAAGACAGATCGTATAGTCATGCGGCTATGGAAGGTGGGAGGAAATGGATATCTCACGGCCTGAGGGCTCCGATATCATACCGAGAATCTATCACTTCCACAGAAAAAAAACAAAGATCCCGGACAGAAATGAATGGACGGATCATAGGAAAGATACCCTCACTCCTAAAAGACTTTACTGGTACACAGATGGGGCTAATAATAGTATTGGGACTGAAGCTGGTGTTTGGAGTGAAAATCCAAGGATGGAGCTAGCCTTCGCCTTTGGAGATCACTCAACAGTAGTTCAAACAGAGGTGTATGCAATCTGGGCTTCTGCCTGTATATATGCAGTGACCCAACCTTTTGTAGAAACGCCCTACAACTATTGATTAGGGTAACAATTGAGTCCAAGATAGTTAGAGAGTGTATAGAGACTTTTAATACATTAGCAGAGTCCAATACGGTCAATTTGAACAGGACACACTTGTATCAAAAGAAACGAGGCAGAGCAATAATCCAAACCCGGCAGTACCCTGCCCCCGGTGTGGTCCTCAAGCGATGAGCCAAGAATTGGACCATAAGAAAGTTTGAGAAACTATGGTCATCGGAAACAAAGATAATGCTTGCCAGGGCAATGTTCAAAGGTCCCTCTCAGGATCTTACACCGAGACTACTGGGTAAGGACATTTGTGTACTAAAAAGCACCTAGCCAGATTAGGTCTGGTAGCGGATAACATCTCTAGGTGGTGCGGAAATGGGGATGAAACCCTTTCTTACGTGTTTATGGAATGTAGGGGTTTAGAGGGTCCACGAGGGGACATAGTTGGAACCTATAAAATTAAATCCGAATCACTAAAACTTGCGAGAGTGGACCTGGAGCGAATGCTACAGTTGGCACATATCATCGAGCTGGACAAAGTACCGACAGTCTAAAGGATATCCCCCTATAAATGGGATCTGCGTACAATGACCAGCGCTGGCTGAGTGCGCAGAAAATATATATTAAAAAAAACGTTAAATACGGAATAAGACACTTACGACGAAGCAGTTTTTGTTGATTTGTAACTGGCTACAAATTTAAAATAGGATACAGAGCAAGCTATTAGATTAAAAAATAGAATAGAGTTATTAAAATTAGGATATCTTTAAGCTAAAAATACATTTTGACGTGTCGTCAGTCGGCGTTCAATCATCACTGTTGTATAAGTGTAAAATATCAATGGAGATTAGAAAAAAATAGCCCGGAAACTGTGTTATGGAACATGATAGATTTAGTTGGCATAGAAGTTGGTGTAAAATCTAAAAACACATGAAAATATATAGGTCATTCTATTTAAAACAATATATCTAATACGGTTAATCATTGGTTTTTCCCCATTTCTCTGTATTATAATTTTTGTAATAAAAGTCACCTGGTAAGTATAATAGAGTAAGAGCCCGTGATCGGCAGACCTTTGTCATTTTGTAAAAGAAAGCTGAAAATTTGTCAGCGCATGCTCCCAACATAGGTAGAAGAGATGGGAGACTATGAAGTTTGACTCATAGTGGCTTATATCTTCTTTTCAGCTACATTCACACATTTTCTTTTCACTACTAAGCCCCCGCTCAACTCCAAGGGGTCTCCCTGAGCTCGGAGGCCCCGGGGCACTGCCGCGCTTAACCCCTTAGTAGCCACTGGGTACACCTTTATATGGGTAGCCCCCTAAACCTACATTCTGACTATTATTCCAATACTGTACTGTTTGAAAATAATGTTATGTTGTCATACTTTTTGGGAATATTAGATGAGTATACACATCGACGTAAATACGGAGGGGCCGGGCTCCCCGAACCCCGGTGTCGCCGCCGCGGGCCCCCTTAAAAAAAAATTTAAGACCAAAAAAACCTCACTTCCTGCAAAGTCGTACTTCTTTAAAAATAAGACTTAAAAAATTTGAAGATCAAAAAAAGAGGTCCTCACTTAAAAAAAAAAACAACTTTATCTGTGATATTCTTTACACTACTTTTAAAATTTTCATCTCGCGCGAATATGTCCGTCTATATTATTAAATTAAACAAGAAAATACCAATAATTTTCCACGGACGACGTGAATAAAATTTACGCGATACATCATAACCGACCAATGCAGCGGAAAAACGATAAACCGATTTTAGATCTGGTGAGTCATGCGGACAAAATTAGATAAGCGCCGGTTCACTTCTGGAGTTCTTCGTGCCTCTTATTTCTGGCTCGGGATACTTCCTTGTTGAAAGCAAAACGAAGACCGTTAGAAAAAGATGTGTTAAGTTTTTATACAGAGTGTGTAAAATAATTAGTAAGTAGAAGAGTAAATAAATATATGTATTTGGTAGTTGGTCCTGTAGGACTCGTAAGTTGTGCATTAGCCAAAGGTTTAACACATCGGCGTAACTACGGGGGGTGGGGGGAACGAAGCCCCATGTTTAGTCTGGCCCCCTCAGGACGAATGTGTATAGGCATACACACAACAGTAGTGTGAGGGGGCATTTCTAAAACCAGAATGACTCCCAATAACTCCTAACTTTACTACAAACAAATCCTCCCACCACTACCCTTCCTACTACCTAACTCCCCACTACTTCAACTACAAACTTATAACCTAAAACAGAGGGGACTCTTTGTTTGACCTCCGGACAGTGGCGGTTAGAGGTGCCGTACGGACGTTTTTACCTTCGGGGATCAAGGAAAGATTCACGCTAAATTGACGGCATCTTTCTTCTGGATCTAAGCGCTGTGAGCGAAGATTCCTATAAGCTGATGGTATCCTGCTTGGTGGTAAACACGAGGCATTTCTTAAATGGCGGGTAATAGATAGGCGTGCCATGGGAACTGTCAGTAGTGAACGTGAAGGTTATACGTAACACCAGTAGCAGGTCTTGGTTTGACAGCCGACAATTTATGCATTGCATCGATTATAGAATTATCTTTGTTCTCTTTTTGGAATTTCTGGGAGCTACGAGCTCGATTATCCAGATTTTCCGCCGACGAAGACCTGGAAAGCATAGTCCGGAACGAGGAGAGTGGTGGATTGGACCTGAAGGGACCAAAACCAAGAAAATAAAATAGAATAGAATGGAACCTAAAACAGTATGTGTTTAATTGTACAAAAACCACCATCAAAAACTGTTCAAATAAAAAATCAAGAAGAGGAGAGTAGAGTGGAGAGTGGTGGGGAGGATATTGGGTGTGGTGGAGAGGATATTGGGTGTGGTGGAGAGAGTAGAGGGAAGAGTGGTGGGAGGATTTGTTTGTAGTGAAGTTAGGAGTCATTGGGAGCATTGGAAGTCATTCTTGTTTCAGAAATGCACCTTATACACTACTTAAAAAAAAAAGTTTTAGCGGCGGTTGGGCCCCTCCAGGCTGTTCCAAGACCAATCATTTTGTAAAAGTTGGAGAACTAACCAAAAACAAAGTTTAAGTGTTGGAAAACTGTAGAAAGAATGTATGTTCATGTCCCAGACCTGCTCAAAAATTCGGTTATTGAATGTATATTTTTGGACAAAACACAAAAGATCCATTTTCGGAAAATTTGTATTAAAAACAACGTTATAAGGTCTATTAAATTGACACAGCTGCACTTTGAAAAATGGTGACTCAGGCACAGGGAATCCATCGGGACATGTCAGCGATCCGAGTGTTCCCGTTGGAAAAATAGCTTATGAAATGTAGTTAGGAGCGCTCAGACTAATACGAATATATTCACTACGTTCCCAAATTCGCTCCAAGGTGATAGTCAAGAGAGGGCTAATTTTTGGTCAAATAGGACTCAGGCAAAGAAACGGCATTTTTTAATTTTTAATATTTCTAGTGGTTTAGAAAATATAACCATTGTAAGTTAGTAGTAACTTCAATGACAACATTTATCAGTATTTTTTCATGGCCATTGATTTGCATATACTGTAAAAGATTTGTGTTTGACCGTACTATTTTATTGAAAATTGTCATTTTTTCTAAGCCACAGAAAAGCTACAAGTCCATCACTGCGTGACAAATGTCAATCAACTGATCCTAGTAATTTTTGTTACCAAATATGTTAGCTTGAATAATTTATAGCCAGAGACAAGAATGAGACGAGCAACTAAATGTAAATAAATTATCCGAGAGAGAGATAGCTGCTGGGCCTTCCTTGTCTGTCATCAAGGAAGGTAAACGCAGATGGCGCGTGAGTCGACTTTTTCGTTTGCCCGCCAAATTTAAATTATATACCTGTGCTATTTTTGCCCTTAATGTTAGGTACTTGTTTTTGTTTCCTATTAATATAAAATATTGGGGTTTAGTTCAATAATTACACACACCTAATTAAAAATGTCATTTATTTGGTTTTTATAAAGATTTTTTCTTACAGATAACCATGTCAATATTACCTTAAATTATCTGTTGAAAAGCACAACTTTAATATATACACTGTGATCACTAATAAAAGTCAATATTCAAAGTCCAATTAAAGGTAAAAAACCACGAAACACACAATAAATCACAGGAAATCTAAACAAACTGTCCAAACAAATCGGCCATTGAAAAATATCAAACACAAATATCGATTAACATTTTGGCGTGACTGCCTGCGGCAACGTTTGTCAAGTTAAAAATATTCGATTCATGGTATATTTTCTTTCTTTTAATTAGATGTGAGCCAAAAAAGGGCATTAAAGTTTATATGCAGAAATTGTAAACAACTTGGCAACCAGGGCAAACCGATGATTGCTCCATCTACGATAGCCTGTCTTGATGAAAGACAAAGACACATTTATTGGAACTTGCGTTAAACCAGAAAGAGATAAATACAATGGACAAATTGTTAGGACCAGTTACTCGTCTCATTGTCGTCTCTGCTATAGCCAATGTTTATTGTGCTATGGATGTACTAGTCCTGTTTATTGCGAGTTAAAGAATGACAAGGACGCAAAAGAGCAAATAAAAGAATTAAAGAACGTAGTAATCGTAGAATGGTGAAGTGTGCCGCGTATTCCGAGATATTATTAATAAAAACGTATCTATTTTTAAGAAAGGTGACGAACTACGAATCCCGGCTAGCGCACGACCCGACACCGCCATTTTAATCATTTTTGTTGTTTTTCCGAAGGTAAATATTGCACGCGGCACCACAGCGAAAATCGCTGTTTACAGGGTGACCTAAATAAGATTGATGGCGCGGTAGATTTTTGACGTGCGATTATGAGATAAGACGAAAACATTTATCTTTAATTAAAGCAATTTGGTAAGATTCCTAAATTACATGAATCCAATCATTTAGGTCATCTGAAAAATAATAGTGCTTGCAGTTATACACTGAAATTTTAATTAGAAGACATTACGTAGTCCGTGGTATGATTTATATGAGGAATTCAAATTAAGCGGCCCTATCGGATACGTTTTGAACCGTGGGTGTCTTAAGTGAGGTAAGAGGGAGTTTGTTGACCTGGGACTTAAATACTTAAAGATTTGGGGGAAGGAAAGACCTCCGCGGGCAGCAGGTTTCACAATCTAGAAACTCTAGGAATAAAAGAACGAACAAAGTGGGAAGTCTGGAGCCAGTCCAGTTGAACTGTATAGGGATGCATACGCGCGGAACCATGAGTTGCTCTGTTGGGAACTGTGAGTAGAGGAACTATACTGGACAATTCTTCAGAGCAGAAGCCATGGAAGTACCTATAAAAAAGCGATAAATCCCCCACAGCCCGACGATGAGCAAGAGAGGAAAGCCTTTCTGTAAGTGAAGGATCATTAATGAGACGAATAGCTCTTCTTTGAATGGAATCAAGAATGCCTAGGGTTGTGGGAGACGCCAAGCCCCAGATATGAGAACAATATTCCAAGGGAGGTCGGATTTGGGACACATATAAAGTGTATAAATTAGAAGCGGAAAAATACTTTTTGGCTCGAAAGAGAAATCCAACCTTTTTGGAAGCTGACGTGGCTATAGATACAATGTGTTTATGTCAGTTAAGGTTACTCTCAAATGTGACGCCCACAAGATTGAAGGTGTCTTTGCTCTGTAAAACTTGGCCGCTCATAAGTAGAGGATGAGTATTTGATGACTCTTTTCGCGACAAGGAACATGATTGTGTTTTGAATGCATTAAAATGGACGAGATTTTTGGCGCCCCAATCCAATATTAAATTAAGATCCTGCGAAAGAGATATCTGCATCGCTCTGCGTTTGTTTTCCAAGTCGGGTTTAGTAATGGGTTTATGAACCTGAAAACTGGAGTGAAGGGTACTATCGTCGGCGAAACTATGAATGGAATTTTAGTTGTGGACGAGAGAAGGTCGTTGATGTGAAGAAGAAACAGCGTTGGTGCCAAAACTGAGCTCTGAGGGACTCCAGCATTTACTTGGTGAAAGCTTGAAGAATGGCCGTCCACAATAACTGATATACGTCGATCAGATAGATAACTAGAGAGCCAAGTACAGAGTTTAGTTGAAAGACCATAGGAAGGAAGTTTATTAAGAAGTGTGGCATGCCAGACCTGGTCAAAAGCTTTGGATATATCAAGAGCAACGATCTGGGACTCACCTAGAAACTCAAGAGAAATATATATATATATATTTTGTTGCCAGACACTTTTATTATTGTTAATCATACAGTCATCTCCCTTCTAATTTCTGCCAGACTGCCAAGGATCTACTCAAAAGAGGAGCGAGAACAACATATCAAAAAATGAGGCGACCGAAAATTCTTGTTCTCCCGACGTTGCTACCTCCCGGACCATTATAGCAACAATTTTTTTGGGATGTAAAAGGCATTATTTTTAATAGACATTATAATAAAAAAATAACTATAATTTCTGAGTATTACACCAAACTACACTTCAAGGATGGTATCTATAAATTATTAAAAACCGCAAATTTGCAATATTTTAGACTTACAATTAATTTTTTTTTCGTATCTCAATTTACTAATTTCGTTTTATTTTTGATGTAAACGTTTCAACTCAAAAGTCGCTAATTTAAAATCAAAAACTTACCCATCATAAGCTATATTAAATAATAAAACCAAAATTTCATAAAAATTACGTTTTTCACCCACTCACACTACTTTAGTACAACTTTCTAGTAACTCTATTGTTTGTCACCGTGCTCCATTAAGTCTAGCACCGATTAAACCATTCTTTACTCCTGGTTTCAAACATTTTCCTCCTCAAACTTACATCTATCTTTCTCCCTTGACACATGTTAAAAAAAGAAACATATACACCTACCTACACGGTTGCAACTACTTTACAACATATAAATAACACATATTTCTTCGGTGATTAGAAGCCTTGTCCCTTGCCAATTAATTACAAAGAAAGCACCTGGCTACTGAATCAGGATATAACACTTCAGTTGACACCACATATACGGGGTGTTTCGAATTCCGACTCACTTTATTTAGGCACACGAAAAGCCAAGTTCTATTTTTATCAGAATTAAAATACATGTTTTTCTTAAATTAAATAATTTATTATAAAATCAGAAATGAATTTCATAGACCTTAATAAGTAGTTAGTAGAACTACTGATTTCTAATAATGGCAATTTTTTTTCTTTTAATTCAAGAAATTGAAAACATCTTTATTATTGAAGCAACTAATCCCAAAACACCGCATCACTGGGCATTGGGCATTGAAACCTATATTCCACACACCATCAAGAACCCCAAACAATCCAATAACAAACCCTGGTTTTCCAAATCTTGTGATAAAGCTAGAATTTTAAAAGTTCAGGCTCACATGAAGTTTCTACAGGATCCTAGTCCAGAAAATCGACAGGCCAGCATTGGAGCAAGAAACTACTATAATCAAACAATTTCTGAAGCCAAAGACTCCTTCGACAATCGTATTAAAAACAAAGTTCTTTCTTGCTCAAATGGCAGCAAATCTTTCTGGTCCTTTGCGAAAAACATAAGTAGGAATTTTTGTACCAGTTGTTTCCCACCACTAACTTTGGAAGATGAAATTATTTCTACCGCTTAAGGCAAGGCAGAACTATTTGCCAAACAATTTGCTGCCAATTCAACCCTTGACCCTCCCGTAAATCATCCAATTCCAGCGGTTACCCCAGTTCCTCATAAAATGCCCGATATTATTTTTAAAGTAAAACACATTAAGCGTATCCTTTCTTCCCTTAACACCAAGAAATCGTCTGGGCTGAATGGCATACCAGCAATCGTTTTAAAAAATGTGCTCCAGAACTTGCACCAATCTTAACTCGGCTCTTTCGAATTTCTTACAACACAGGTATCTTTCCAGAGAGCTGGAGAGCTGCACGTGTTCAACCTATTTCCAAGAAAGGATCTAAATCCCTTCCATCTAACTATAGAACAATTTCAATTCTCTCAGTTCTTTGTAAAGTAATGCAAAAATTAATTAATTCTCAAATGCTTAAGTACTTAGAAAGACACAAAATTTTGCATGACATGTATGGATTTCGCCACAAAAGATCTACAGCAGATCTTCTTTCCTTCGTATCACACTGCTGGAATAAGTCTCTTGAGTTTGTGGGTGAGTCCCAGATCGTTGCTCTTGATATATCCAAAGCTTTTGACCAGGTCTGGCATGCCGCACTTCTTAATAACCTTCCCTCCTATGGTCTTTCAACTAAACTCTGTACTTGGCTCTCTAGTTATCTATCTGATCGACGTATATCAGTTATTGTGGACGGCCATTCTTCAAGCTTTCACCAAATAAATGCTGGAGTCCCTCAGGGCTCAGTTTTGGCACCAACGCTGTTTCTTTTTCACATCAACGACCTTCTCTCGTCCACAACTAATTCCATTCATAGTTTCGCCGACGATAGCACCCTTCACTCCAGTTTTTAGGTTCCTAAACCCATCACTAAACCTGACTTGGAAAACAAACGCAGAGGGATGCAGATATCTCTTTCGCAGGATCTTAATTTAATATTGGATTGGGACGCCAAAAACTCATCCATTTTAATGCATCCAAAACACAATCTTGTTCCTTGTCGCGAAAAGAGTCATCAAATACTCATCCTCTACTTATGCGCGGCCAAGTTTTACAGAGCAAAGATACCTTCAATCTTGTGGGCGTCACATTTGAAAGTAACCTTAATTGGCATAAACACATCGTATCTATAGCCACGGCAGCTTCAAAAAGCTTGGATTTCTCTTTCGGCCAAAAAGTATTTTTCCGCTTCTAATTTATACACTTTGTATGTGTCCCAAATCCGACCTCCCTTGGAATATTGTTCTCATATCTGGGGCATGGCGTCTCCCACAACCCTAAGCCTTCTTGATTTCATTCAAAGAAGAGCTATTCGTCTCATTAATGATCCTTCACTTACAGAAAAGCTTTCCTCTCTTGCCCATCGTCGGGCTGTGGGGGATTTATCGCTTTTTATAAGTACTTCCATGGCTTTTGCTCTAAAGAATTGTCCAGTATAGTTCCTCCACTCACGGTTCCCAACAGAGAAACTCGTTGTTCCGCGCATATGCATCCCTATACGGTCCAGCTGGACAGGCCCCGAACTTCCCACTTTGTTCGTTCTTTTATCCCTAGAGTTTCTAGAATGTGGAACCCCCTGTCCGCGGAGGTCTTTCCTTCCCCCAAATCTTCAAGTATTTAAGTCCCGTGTTAACAAACTCCCTCTTACCTCGCTTAAGACACCCACGGTACGTTAGTATTTAGGCTTTTAGCTTTCGTGGTTGTCCAAAGATAAAAAAATCCAATATTATCACATCTTATAAAACATAAATTATAAAAATAAACAAAAAACCCATAAAATAAATGTAATGCATTCTTTCTTAAGTTTAAATACTATGTTATGGATGTAGTCATGGCCTAAAAAGTGATTTATTTAAATTCAGAGCTAAAAAATACAACTATTGGGACATTTATCTTAGTGATCGGCCAATACGAATTTTTTTGCCGATACCGATAATCCGCCGATATCGATATAATATCAGTATCGACACATTTGTAAAAAGCTTTTTAATTGAATTCATGAATACAAGTAAAAATTGTTAACAGAGGCAACGCTGTAAAGCATTTTTTAGTCAAATACTGGCATCGCCGCTTTTAACACAATGCACAACAAGTTTTAAAGTGTTTAATGCATTTTTATTAATAAAGGTGTTTAAATTTAAGGGAAAAAATTCAAAAAAAAAAAAAAAATAAAATAAAATAAAAAACATTAAAAAAAAACTTAAAAACACTTATTTAAATTTCGTTCAAGATTGTGATGATTTAAAGTAAAAATCTTTATCCTTTAAGAGGATGCCGTAGTACGTTAAATTCGTTAAAACGCGATTCGTTGCTGTTTTTAAATATTTGTTTGGGAAAAAGTTGTATATAGGAAAGTTTCTTAAAATTATCCAAAGATTATCGAAAAGTTGCTTATTTTACGGTTTTGTAATTCTGAGAAATTTCATGTGGTAATTATTAACATTACCAAAAATCAAATTACTTTCCGATAATCTTTGGATCATTTTAAGAAACTTTTCTATATACAACTTTTTCCAAAACAAATATTTAAAAACGGCACGGAATCGCGTTTTAGCTAATTTAACGTGCTACGGCATCCCCTTAATTCTTTTTCAGAAATTAGATTGAATAAAACAAAAGAAAAACGGCTTGATGGATTGAATCAAAGCTGTGGGGTTTTTGTAGGCATATTGACCTGTAAAAGGCATACTTAACATTACTTGTTTTCACGATATTTTCAATTTAGCGCCTAATTATCCTAAAAACCACAAAAAAGCCCTTTTTTCTTTATTTTTCAAATTGACGTAAAACATTTTTTTAACCATGACCAATTTTTGTGGAGAATTTATTCAGGATTTCAAAACCTTTCTTAATTTTTCTAGGGTCACGACATTCGGCCATAATTTTTTGACGTGTTATGACGTCACATCTCCCATTTTTCGGCCATATTGTTCGTGCCGGAGATATACAGTTTATTGTATTAGTAGAACAACCGTTTACACAACAGTTCTTAATTATTATTAAGTTGTAAATTCTTTTACTTTAAATAAAAAAATATTTGGAATTACATCTTTCAACAAATATCACTTCCAAAACAATGCAAAATAAAATGCGCAAATTCTAGACGCCACTGGATTGATAATCAGCTTTGATTTTACCCAGTCTTGCCAACTTTTCTCCGTGGAGTGCCCTTCCTTGCGTCCCCGACTTCGAACCGCCTAAAAGTTGAGGATATGTCGCAACCTTATAAATATAAACTAACCTTGGTGCAATCAGCGGTTTTTAGTTACAAATAAATAAAAAAGTTAATCTTAAATACACCGATATTTATCAAGAATTTATACATCAATGGTTTATATTATAGTTATATTTGTAGCCCTGTTAATGGTTGCCTGTGGTGCTTGTAATAAATAAATAAATAAATAAATTTTGCCGATACCGATTATCGACAAAATTTGCCGATATGCCGATACGATACCGATATTTATATCGGTATCGGCCGATCACTAATTTATCTTATTTTTGTATTAAATAAGATAGACGGAGTTTGTACCCTCTGGTCCTAGACCACTCACATTTACAAAACTTCACCATTTTGTCAAGATTTGTACAGATTTTTTTAAAAAAATCAGTTTAAAAACCAAATTTCAAATATTTAATTCGGACTCCACCTTAACCTTTGTTAAACAGGACAATGTAGATACCCTGAAAGTCACTAATCTATTACTCACGTATACGGGGTACGCATTCATCAAGTCCCGGCATGGTCTTGATGTCGTAGCTCTGGTCGTTGGTATCCAAGTCCCAACAGTGCTAAAATGAAAATAAAAATTAGGTCCAATCGCCCCATGTCCTCTAAAAATATATACAAAGAATTTAAACAGCCCACAGACTATGCAACAGGTTGTACAACACAGTTGAATTGCATGGAAGTTTAAAGATTAAAAATTCGCATGTTTTCCAGGTTTATTGGTACGAAACTCTTGTAGCAAATTTATGTAAGTTACATAAGTTATATATCATTGCAATAAGCAGTTTTTGTTTCTAACTTCTTTTTATAACTGACTAGCTTTTGCCCGTGGCTTTGTATGTGTTAAATTTGCAGTAAAACAATTGTTCTTTCCTATACCGTGAAGATTTTGAATAATATTATATACATATAAACCTTCCCCTTGAATTACTCTATCTTACTTACTTACTTAGTACAGTACAGTAAGTACAGTACCAATACCCAAACCCAACACTGACCATTTACAGCCTACAAATTACAGGCCCATAACACTACTACCAAATATGGGAAAAAAATTTGAAAAAATAATAAAAAAACGTCTGGAAACACAAGTAGGACACGCAGTCCCAAAGTACCAATTTGGATTCACAGACCAGTCTTCAACAAGTCTCCCTTTAACTGTTTTGTCTTCAAATATTTAGATATCAACAAAGCATTTGATAGTGTTTGGTATAAGGGGCTACTGTTTAAACTCAAGCAGTTTTGTTTCTGCTTTATGCGAACAGCCTCTCGGAGGGGTTTACCTCGGGTCATGTGTGTCAGTATGCTGATGATACATCGGTTATATTGGCCAGTGGGTGTTTGGGGACCCTCTCTGGGGAGTGTTCGGGTGCAGCAGAGCAAATGCGAGCTTGGTGCCAAAATAACTACCTAAAATTAAACGCTGATAAGACTGGACTTATTACATTTGAAAAATCCTTAGCACGAAGCCACTCTCTTTATGCTAAGATGAATGGTAAATCCATCCCAGTAGTCAACAACATAAAATTTCTTGGAGTTATAATAGACTCAAACCTAAGTTGGAAAGATCATATTCACTCACTGCAGTCTAAACTGAACAGTACATGTGCATTGTTGCGAAGATTAAGAGATGTACTTTTTGTAGACAGTATACGTAGTTTCTATTTTGCTTGTGTTCAGTCTCTTATAAGTTATGGGATTCTGTTTTGGGGATCTTCTACTCATGCAATTAATATCTTTAGAACCCAAAAGCGAATTATCAGATGCATACTTAAAGTGCATCCTCGAGCTTCTTGTAAACCCTATTTTAATAGCCTAGGCTTTTTAACTGTCCCTAGTCTGTATTTCTTGGCCTTAGTAATGTTTGTGAAGAAAAATCCCCATTTATTCACTGTAAACTCCGATTTTTATTCCAACTTAATGACAATTGTCACCAGAGGCAGGAGTGATCTTAGTATTCCTTCTCATAATTCAACGTTCTTTGAGAGAGGACCTTATTACCGTGCTGTCAAGGCTTATAAATCCTTGCCACCTACCTTGTGTGAAATAGAGAACAAGGATAAAGTTCGAAGGGCTGTGATACAGTTCTTGCAGGATAAGTGTTTTTACTCTTTTAATTTTGATTATTGATCATAGACTGTTAAACTGTTACTTCATATTTTAATTGTGATGTCTGTTAATGATTTTATTACCACCTGTATTTTTGTATCATTTTAACTGTTTTTAACTATTTAACTAAATTTCTTAATTATTGATCATAATCTGTTCAACTATTACTAGATATTTTAATTGTGATGTCTGTTAATGATTTTATCACCACCTGTATTTTTGTTTTATTTTAATTGTTTTTAACAAATGAAATGATTTTAAATGAATGTAAATTTAAACTATTTTTATTTATTCTGTAGTGACGTTTCTTTGTCGTTGTAACAATGATTTGTGGAAATAAAGGATATTATTATTATTATTATAGTAACGTCAATATCGAATTTTAAATGTAAACTATTTTTTAAACACTGTGTATATATTTATTTATTTTTTTTTGATATTATTATACATCAAAACTTTTCTCTTGATTCACCCTATCTACTAAAAAAAACCGCATCAAGATCCGTTGAGAATAGTAACTTCAATATCGAATTTTTAATGTAAAATATTTTTTGAACACTTTGTATATGTTATTTTTTGACATTATTATACATATAAACCTTTCTCTTAAATTACTCTATCTATTAAAAAAACGCATGAAAATCCGTTGACATTAGTAACGTCAATATCAATTTTAAATGTAAACTATGTTTTGAAACACTCTGTATATGTTTTTTTTACATAGTTATACATATAAACCTTCCTCTTGAATCAGTCCAGCTATTAAAGAAAAACGCATTAAGATCCGTTAAGTAATATTGAATTTTAAATGTAAACTATAACACTCTGTATATGTTTTTTGGATATTATTATACAAATAAACTTTCCTCTTGAATCAATCTATCTATAAAAAAAAACCCCATTAAAATCCATTGAGAATAGTAACGTCAATATCGAATTTTAGTTAATAGTTTATCCAAGATAGCCAACCCGTGCCCACTTTGTTGGGCGTTAATGTCTGAACTTTTTGTTTAATCATAGTAAAATATAGCCTAGAGCACTCCAGAATAGTAAAGCTTTCTGATTGTGAAAGAATTTTTATGATCGGTTCGGTATTTCCGAAGATTAGCGGCTACAAACAAACCCACAAACTCACAAACAAAGTTACAAACTTTATCTCTTTATATATTAGTATAGATTACTAAAGTTGCTATAATTTTTTTTTAATGACAATAAAATTGTACTTCTAATATTTATGGCTGATTCATGTTTAGATTAGATGTGTCTGTGGACAAAAGTCTATACAACTTATTGCACTGATTCTCTCTAATACTGCATAGTCTCCTTTAGTTGCTTAAGCAGTAATAAAACCAAGACCTGTAGTATGGTGACCTTCTGTGACTACCTTCTTTTAACCAATTTAATGTGGAAATGACAATGTCTCCTTTACTATTTAATATTTTTATTAAAGATGTGGCTGACTGCTTTAAATTCTCTAAATTCTTATTGTATGCCGATGATTTAAAAATGTTTCTTAAGATAAGTAGCGGACAGGATGTTATTAATTTACAGGTGGACTTGGATAGGTTTTATGATTGGTGTACAAGAAACCGAATGATTTTAAATATAAAAAAATGCACATCAATCCAGTTTAGTAGATCTTTGAACGTACAAAGAAATATTTACAGAATTAATTGCGAGCCTTTAAGCCACGTAAATAGTATTAAAGATTTGGGGGTGTTCTTTGATCATAAACTTACATTTTCTTCCCATATTGAATATTGCAAGAATAGAGCCCTTAGAGTTTTAGGGTTTATTAAAAGAAATACCAAAGATTTTAAAAATGTAAATTCAATAAAACTATTGTATACTTCATTAGTAAGACCCCTTTTGGAAAATTGTTCTGTTGTTTGGAATCCATATTATGAGAAATATGTTAAAATGTTAAATTCTGTTCAGAGAAAGTTTTTAAGACACATTACCTTTAAATTGCATATTTCCCAGGAAACAATAAATTTTGAAGATCTTGAAAAAGCTATTAATATACAAAGTTTGAAAGTAAGATGTGAAAATGCTGATGTATTGTTTCTTTTTAAACTAATTCATGGGAATGTGCAATGTAGTGAACTGCTCTTTTCTATAAATTTCTTTGTTCCTTCAAGGACATTAAGGCATTCTGTAACCTTTCAAACAAATTTTCACCAAAGGTTGTATGGGCAATTTTCCCCAATAAATAGATTGATGAAGCATGCCAATAAAATTGGGGACGATTTATTTAATCTATCCCTAAATAGGCTTCGAATGATTATGAAGTCCAATGTTTTATAGATTAAGGCTTCATATTGTTTTATTTTTTAATGTATATATTTTGAATTTAATTTTAGATGTTGTTTTCTTGTACTTGTCATGAATATTTGTTAATTAAAAAAGCTTAGTACTAGATATATATGTAGATGCTTGTTATTTAAAATTGTAATTGGACAATGCCCGTTAATGAGTAAATAAATAAATAAATAAATAAATAAAAAATATAAAGTGAATTTTCTTGTGAACCATGTGACCCAAAATTGGTACTACATTGATTACTTACAGGATCAACTTCCAAGGTTAGAGGCTTCATCATGTCATCACTAGGTTGTGGCAACGTCTTAACCATATTATCACCATTAGTGTTTGTGGCAACTTCACTATTAGTAAAAATTTCCTCTATTTCATCACCTATCTCTGTATCTTCGTACTCCTGATCATAATCATCTTCTTCAGTTTGAATCGGTACATCTGCCCCAGGTAAAAGCGAGCATATTTGTTCCATCTTATTAACAATCTAAAATACACACACATTTGCTGAGTATTGTGGAAAAAAAATAACAAAAACACCCAAATATAATATACCGGCTTTACATGCACCTTCATTTCTGCCGTAATGAGCTGGGAAGTGTGCAGTAGGCAGGAAGTGGTCAACGAGCAAGGAAGTGGACAGTGTGCAGTGAGCTGGAAAGTGGGCAGTGGCTGCGGCTGCATGTAAAGGCGGTATTCTAGTATTTAATAACACACACATACCTCTTTCATACTAGGCCTCTTTTCAGGATTCTCATCCCAGCTTTCAGTGATTAACCTCTCGATGCAAGGAGGGCAATCTCTAATTAAGGGGGTCTTTTGCCTTTATGAACAGCCCACATTATGGAAAAAGCAGAGCCGTACTTAAAAAAGGCTTTTTCCTAGAGAGTACTTCCCATAGAATTATACCCCAGCTGAACACATCACATTTTTCTGTGTAACGGGATGATGTGAACACCTGAAAATATATATGTCGTTTTTGGTAACTAAGACTAAAAAATACATAAGATATTTAGTGGGAAGTCCGAGGCCAGGCTAGTTGGACCATTTAGTGTGGTACTATGTGTTTTTTTGTTGGAAGCTGCAGGAGGCCCAATTTCCTTCTTTAATGGACATTTTCTTCATTCTTTTAATCTTGACTCTTCAGATGATTTACTAAAGGGATGTTATCTACATGTTAAGGTAATTTTTACTTACTTCAGGTGCCATCCAAGCTGCTGATCCTTTGTTATTCGTCATGTATGTATTCTTGTCAGCTGCAGTTCCAAAATCACAAATTTTTAGGTGAATCCCACCATTTATCAAAAGTAAATTAGGTGGTTTCAAGTCTCGGTGAATTAAAGCTTTGGGTTTCATACCATGAAGATATTCCACACCCTGGAATATTAGAAACAACTTAAAAAAATATCTTGAAATTATAAAAGGTAATAGTTTTCTTATAACGGTAATAGTTCGATATAGCGGTTTTCGCTATTATAAGAGATTTTCGAAAAATTCTTTTCAGGGGTTTCTATAGGTCGATTATGACACAAATCTGTGTGCGCGATTTTCAAAATCCATTTCTATAATTTATTATTAATAAAAACTTATTTACGGGACGGTGAAGTGAACAGGGGTGCTGGGTGGGGACAAAACAGTATAAATCCAACGTCAAACACAAGAAAACATTAATACACTGCACTCGGAGCACATGAAAAATGTAAATTAATTTTGAAAAGTATTAAATTTTTCGAAAAACTATCCCACACATATGAGATATCTCGTCCGCCATTAATTAAAGAAGGAAAATAGGCGCATTCATTTTGGTCAGCTGATAACATGAAGTTCGTCATTATGAAAATGACAGTCTTGATAGAAGCAGCGTTGCCAAACTTCTTATGAAGAATTAACACCAAGGTTATTTCGGGGATTATCCACCATTTCCATGAGAAACAATGGTATTTTTGTAGAAATGCCTCCTTCTTTATGTTTAGGTATTTTCCTTTTTTTCTACAAATTATAATAGGAAGAAGGAATAACTTAATTTTTCATATGAATTTTGTCCTGGTTCTTCCTTTTTTTAAGCTATTGACACTTTCTCACTTTATTTGGCAACATCGCAAGGCATTTACAGTTCTATTGCAAACTCTTCTTTTTTATGCAGTGACAGCCATTTTTGTAAACAGAAAGTGCGGTTTGTACTGTGAAATACTGTTTTTGGGCATTTAATGTAGGATTTCTACTGTTTCGTCCCCACCCAGCACCCCTGTTCACTCCACCGTCCCGTAAATATGTTTTTATTAATAATAAATTATAGAAATGGATTTTGGAAAACGCGCACACAGATTTGTGTCATAATCGACTTCTAGAAACGCCCTGAAAAAGAATTTTCAAAATCTCTTATAATAGCGAAAACCGCTATATCGAACTATTACCATCATAAAATATACAAAACTTACTTTTGAACACTGATATGCCCAAGACATAGCATGAGCCATGGTATATGTTAAAGCAGATTTGTGTAAAACATTAAATAAAGAGCCTCCTTCAGCATACTCCATTACAAGAAAAAAACTACAGCCTCTAGTACAGGCTCCGTATAATTTAACTATGTTTTCATGGTCGACTCGGGATAGTTGTCGAACCTCAACTAAAAACGCCTTTTTTCGGCATCTCTTGTGATATTTTTGATCGCTACTAGTTTATTGTTCCATTCTCCTTTGTATACTACTCCAAAACTTCCTTCTCCTACAATCTAAACGTGAATTTGATGAGTTTTCCATAGTGGTATCATGGAAAAATGATACTAAATAGAAATGATTGGCAGGGAGATTTTTATAGAAATAAATATACATTAAATCTTTAAAACCTTTTATTTTTAAACGTGTAGATAGATATTTTAGGAATGTATGCAAAAATTATTTAAAAATTGTAATCCTACCTGAAGGGTCTCTATTTCACTAGGGTCAATCTCTCTAGTATTGTAATGATTTTCATTTTCAAAGGAATCAGCAGTCGCCATTGAATCTCATTTAATCACATATTTGTTGAAAAATGTGGAAAAATTGTAAATAATTGCAAAAAACGGTAAATATTTATAAAATTTGGTAAGTTTTGGTTAAAAAGCAACTAGTGTCAAGTGTCATGTCAAATTATGGTGAAAATTCCCTGGTTAAAAACTGAAAAGTCCCAAGAAAAAAAACTAGCACCGGAAAATAGTATTGATAATAACACTTACAGCTTTCGGACACTAGTAAATTTGACAAGACTTACTAAATTTAGCATTTGATTTGTAAAAATATATGGGGAGAGCAGGGTGTTAAATTAAAGCACAGTTCGATTTAGTAAAAAATAACTAAAGAGAGAAGTAAAGATAACGTTTCTTGTATATATAGGTTGTAGGTATACGAGGACCGTTTGGCTAATTTTCTAGAATCCTGCGGCAACTCTGATTTTAACAAAATTTGGGATACGGGGGTTTTTGGGGTGCTGATCACGAATCTGAAATATTTTTTGGCGGAAACGTTTTGTTCTCAAGATTTTCATCATCAAAGTTCAAATTTGAACCAAGCTTATTTTCACTATATTCCCCCTTCTTTTTGAACACAATTCTTGATTTAAAGCTAAAGTGTCACAAAATATTTGATTTTTCACCTTTTCAAACCCCGTTTTTCTACGTTTTTACATTATTTTTGCATTAAATTGCGTGGCTTTTCTTTGATAATGCGGCAACCATACATACACATAGGGCTTCATGGCACACTGGGATTGACATGATTCAAAGTATAGCTTTGCAATTTAATGCAAAAACAATGTAAAATACGTAAAAACGGGGTTTTAAAAGATGAAAATCAAATATTGTGTGCCACTTTAGCTTTAAATCAAGAATTGTGTGCAAAGAAGGGGAAATATTGTAAAAATAGGATTAGTTTAAATTTCGAGTCTGATGATGAATATCTCAAGAACAAAACGTTTCCGGCAAAAATTCTTTCAGATTCGTGATCAGCGCCCCAAAAACCACCGTATACCAAATTTCGTCAAAATCGGAGTTGCCGCAGGTTTCTAGAAAATTACCGAATTTTGTGCAAAAAAGGTGAAATATAGTGAAAGTAAGGGTAATGTGAGTTTAAAATTTGATAATAGATATCTCGAAAACAAACCATTTCTGAAAAAAAAACTTTCAGATTCGTGATGCGCGCCCCAAAAAACCCATGCAGTCTTCACAAATTGGCTTGTACTGACTTTCAGGTCGTTTTTATTTATCAGACGATGGCAGATTCAGATTCTACAGTAAGTTTTACATTAAAATTAGTACTTTTAAGCATCTATTAGTACGCCAAATATATTTAAAACGTCACATAATATGACTAACAAAAATGCCTTATTTCAGACGTGCAGTCTTCACAAATTGGTTTGTACTGACTTCCAGCTCGCTTTTTGGTATCAGACAGTGGCAGATTCGGATTTTACGGTAAGTTTTACATAAAACAAATATTTTTAAGCATCTATTATTACGTATATTATTTTTGAAAGGTTACATAATATGACTAACAAAAAATGCCTTATTTCAGATGTGCAGTCTTCACACATCAGACGATGGCAGATTCGGATTTTACGGTAAATTTTACATAAAAAATTAATACTTTTATGTATCTAATAATACGTATGTTATTTTTGAAAGGTCATCGCATGCCTTACGTCAGATGTGCAGTCTTCACAAATTGGTTATTACGACTTCCAGGTTGCTTTTTACTATCAAATGATGGCAGATTTAAATTCTACGATATGTTTTATATACAAAATTAATACTTATAAGTATCTATTAATGCGCATATTATTTTTAAGGGTCGATAATATAATGCTTAACAAAAAAATGCCATATTTTAGACACGCTATCTTTCGCCCCTTAATAATAGGTTAAGAAATAAAACTCTTATACCAAATGCATTATAGCGCTAAGCTTATCATTTATTAACGTAATTTTTTCACAGTACCCAATACTCTTGTCAATATTTATGAACCACAAATTGACAACCATAAAGTGAATACCTACGTAAATTAATATATAATGTCTAAAAAATTGATCTCATTCAAAACGAATACCCTGTATATGAGTAGTCAAAACTTAGCACTACGATGATATCGGCGGACATTAAACAATTATAGTATGCATAATATATTATTTATCTTAAAATATTACTTAACATTTAATAAATATAGATCATAAAGAGATATATCGACTGACTCTTTGACTTACACCTAACATACATTTAATATAATATATTTTTTAGTACCTGTATAGAATAAGACAGAAAAATACATTTAATACTTGTTTACAATATATAATAAATTTTACTTTATAAATATTTTTTTAACAATGTCTGACAACAGCTAATTTTGTTTTGTCATAAACCAAATGGTAATGTGAATTATTTAATTTAATTTGGCAATAATATGAGTAAATAACTACTTGTTTTTATTCAAAATAGAGTAGATCTACGCAGGTTCTTCTATAAAGTCTTTAAGGTTCTCAAGATAAAACTTTTTCTTCCAAGTAGAGATTGTGAATTAAAAGTAGTTTCTCTACAGCAATCATAAAATAATTAGAATAACTACTTTTTATCTAACCCTATTCATTAATAGAGCATATAATGCATGCACTAATTTTTAGTAACTTTATGTGTTTATTATAGTGACAAATACACTGTTGGCAACATTCCAAAATGGTCGACTCGTTTAACTGGTCTCTGTTATATTTTGTTTTTATTTAATGTTCTGCGATTTTTTGGCATAGTAAAAATAGGAACATTTTATTATTTAACAATTACGTGGTGTTTTGTGCTTAATAATTGATTCAATAATAATCTTGTTTCCAACATCTGGAAATAAAAGTCACTAAATATCAGTGCAAAGTTTGCACAGCAAATATAATCTACCATTTTTAGGAACAAGTAGTTTTCTAGTCAAGGTTAGTTTATATTTATAAGGTTGCGACATATCCTCAACTTTTAGGCGGTTCGAGGTCGGGGACGCAAGGAAGGGCACTCCACCGAGAAAAGTTGGCAAGACTGGGTAAAATCAAAGCTGATGATCAATCCAGTGGCGTCTAGAATTTGCGCATATCATTTTGCATTGTTTTGGAAGAGATATTTGTTGAAAGATGTAATTCCAAATGTTTTTATTTAAAGTAAAAAGAATTTACAACTTAATAACAATTAAAAACTGTTGTGTAAACGGTTGTTCTACTAATACAATAAACTGTGTATCTCCGGCACTGAACAACATGGCCGAAAAATGGGAGATGTGACGTCATAACACGTCAAAGCAATATGGCCGAATGTCGTGACCCTATATAGACCGACTTTGGTTTCTAGTTACCTTATTTAAGCAGTAAGCAAAGTCGGTCTATATAAGGTCACGACATTCGGCCATATTGGTTTGACGTGTTATGACGTCACATCTCCCATTTTCGGCCATGTGTTCAGTGCCGAGATACAGTTTATTGTATTAGTAAACAACCGTTTACATAACAGTTTTTAATTGTTATTAAGTTGTAAATTCTTTACTAAATAAAAAAGCATTTGGAATTACATCTTTCAACAAATATCACTTCAAAACAATGCAAATGAATGCGCAAATTCTAGACGCCACTGGATTGATCATAAGCTTTGATTTTACCCAGTCTTGCTAACTTTCTTCGAGAGTGCCCTTCCTTGCGTCCCGACCCTAACCGCCTAAGAGTTGAGTATGTCGCAACCTTATAAATATAAACTAACCTTGGCTATAAGTGCTCTTGATATAACATATATTTTATTATTTTTATGCCAAGTTCTCACAATTAGTATCAAATTAAATGTTTATTTATTTTTGTTTTCTTCCTATTACTTTAACGTGACCAAAACTTTGATCTCTTTTATTTTAGAGTAAATTTAAGAACGTGTAGCGGCACGGCACTGCCTTTAGAATTTAACACCTCAAGTAAATATTCCGGCTGTGCCTGCTACAAGGTAATTAATTTTAGGGTTCGGGAGACCCTTGTTGCCATATGATTTATTACTTTAAACACTTGAAAGAATTATAATAGAATTTATTTTCTTAGCGAATTTAAAGCAAATTTGTTCTGATAATAAAAAAAAACACTGTGATAAATTTTAAGGAGCACAATTTATTTTAAAACACTGTAAAACACTGTGTACATATTTTAGATTAAGTATAATTACGGGAGCCACCCGAGCAATCACTAATTCTTAGTTAATTTTTATAAACCTTTCAATATTTATTCCACTATGTCACGACACTTACTTTTGTTTCACTTAACGACCCTTTGACCTAGTTCCACGACCTTTTTAACCTATTTCCGACACTTTTACGGTACTGACTTTTAGCGTTTCTAGCCGCTTGAAGTTTCACTACACCGGATCACGGACCGTACTACCGACTGACAGACTTTTCCGAGTTTTACAGTTTTCCAGATGTATATCGCGTAACGTCGTAGAATGTACTGTAATTTCCGACTAAAGAATAACTTTCCTGAGTTTTTACTGTTTTCTTGAATTATACAGAGCAACGTTCTTGGATGTAGGTTCTATCTCGACGGTTCACTGAACTTTTCCCGAACTGACATTTTCCCGAGGTCTTTGATTGTACTATATCAACCTTTCACTGAACTTTTCCCGAACTGACATTTTTCCGAGGCTCAACCGTTTTCTTGATGTATATCGCGTAGCGTCTTGAATTGAACTGTCTTTTACGGAATTATCGTGCTCTTTTTATACTATCAAACACGTGTACAAAATCCCAAATGTTTACCGAACATCAAAATTTATTAAGACATTAATTGGTCAAAAACACTTAAAATTTTATTAGCGTTCGCCTTTTTCCAAAATTTATGAGACATTCTGTCAAATATGTTATGTTTTAATTGAATTTATTACTCTTATACGGCCACCTGCAGTAAAATTTTGTAAACAAGCTGTCAAATAATTTAGGTTTTTAATTATATGTAGTGTAAGAAAATTTTATAGGCAATAAATGTTCTTTACTTAGAAGGGGTGAGCTTTCCTGGTTAATATGGTTAAGTTAGTCAGTCAGTCTCTTCGTGGTTCTTCCCTCGTTCGGTCAAAAATGCGCGGAACAAAAGTAGTTTAAAGTGAACTGTGAACTTAGAAAATATTTCTTTGGATTTTTACCCTTTCAGTGACTTGGAATAAAATTAAATTGGTTTTGTTTCTTTTAACAGTAAGTTTTTAAGAAATCTTGTTTTTAATCTGGAATGAAAACTTATTTTATTTATTTATTTAACTTTATTTTATTTTAAATTAAAAAAATGATATTTTAAAATTTTATTTATTGTAGTGAAATTTTAATTTCCTGAGCCACTACAATTTTCCTTTATTTAATAAATAAAAATCAGTTTTTCTTTGCTTGATTATATTAAAAATTAAATTAAATTTTGTTGCACTTTTAATTACTTTATTTTATTTTATTTTTGCACAAAAATAAAATCAGTCTACCTTGCCCAGTTCATTACAACACTCCCCGTATCCAGAACAAAATATCTTTCTTAATGAAAGTATTTTGTAAACACCAACGTAAAAGTACCTGCTATTTGGGTTACGTTTCCTAGGTCATAGCCCTTGACTTTATCTAAACCCTATGTTTTTATGGCTAGAGTCGGTATAGTAAAAAGGTGGTGAACTTTGTTTATGGCCTTTGTGACATAGCGGTTCCAATGTAATACTTATAAATCTAATGTTTCTATTTAAACTACTATATGACTAGATCCACTCATACGAATTTATATTTTCAAAATTTCAATGATGTATACCAATCTACTTAGTGTGTATTAAATTACAACGTTAACATACAAAAACACAAATTAAATTAATAAAAATTATTTTGATAATCGTATGATAAGTTCAAGCCTTCATAAATACTATTATATAACCCCTTATTACATGAACTTGGAATGTGTGTATGGATACTTTATTTAAATAAATAAAATATCATCTTCCAAAATTAAGTTAATTAAAAAAACAAAACTCTATATAAAAAATTTTAATACTTTCTTGAACATCACATTAAATTTATTTTAAGTAAAAAAAAACATTGCACAGCGTTCTATTTCCCAGAATATATGCTTTTTAAAAACTAAACCCATTACTAAACTTTTAAATTATTCCTAACTTATTAAAATTAAAAATATAAATCTAAGAATTCCTACACACATTTAAAAGGTTAAAAATGCTAAAAATTCTCTAGTTACAAAATTTATATTACTACTACATTTAAAACTAGTTTAAAATTAATTTAGTGCTGCCAGGGGCACTTACCACCTTATACTCTTATGTCTTTGGTCTTGGAAAATCGAATAAGCGGTTGTGGTCTTCAAACGTGGATGACATCAACCATTTTTCTGTTGTGTTGTCGTCGTGCATGGGGCATTTGATTGTGCAACTTCCTGCGGCCTGTTGCTTTCTAGGTATGGATCCCAGTGATGACACGACGTACACAGTCTGCTGCGAGAACCTTCCTTGCCTGATGTTGAGGTGGGTGGGGTGATAGGGGACATCCTTCTGGCTGCTTTGGCACGGTAGGAGCTTGTTGCAAAATATTTCCATTCACATGACTTCTCCTTGTCTGCCAGGCTGGGTACAAACACTCTGGAACTCCCAATTGGAACACTAATGTCCGATAATTGGTTGCGGTGAACCTATCCAGCCGAAACAGGTTGACAAACTGAACAATTACCTATGCACTGTGGTCCTTGTCTCACTTTTAAATTTTAGGCATACGATAATTTTATACTTTTCATTACTTAGAGTTTACTTATTAGGTGGCTCCTCGATATAACTTATCCTAAATTGTAGTTTTTATATCGCTTGTTAATCTCATTTCTCGCGTAGGTCAGCAAAAACCATAATTCACTTTAAAGTTTAAATTTGGGTTTAATACGGTCATGCACTTTTTCTTTTATGTAATACGTGTTTGTTTATTATTACTAAAACTCTCATATTCTAAATCCCTTGGCTAACTATCATTTTTACAATATTTCTCATTTCGTTTAATATGTGGACCTGTTCGTTCTCCATAGCTTTAAACTCGTTAACC
>JACEGR010008738.1:0-33763 GCA_014170235.1 Listronotus bonariensis
GTTACATTAATTTTTCGGGCAGAATCGCCCACAGAAATCCCAACACATAATTTCCGGCCACCTTGTATATTTCCCTAAATTGTGTTTCTTTTATGTCCGTATAAGGTCTGTTATATTAAATATACTTACCAACGTATATTAAACAAAAGCAAACTTTAAAAACTAAAAATAATAATTTAGGTGTTTTTATTTTATAGAATCAGAATTTCGCATGAGAACAAAGACATTTTTTTTTACTTGTGTTATGAGTTTCCTCAAAAAAACGAAGTCATTCCTAATTTTGGTGAAGATAAAGGTATTTTTACTAAGAGGTACATCATTTTCTGCTCTAGTTTATAAGTTGAGTGATGCTCTTGTTTTAGTATTGGCTTAAACGGCAAACTAGAATAGGGTCCTTAAATGACTAGCTTAGTGCAAAAATGTTACTTTTTGTATGTTTTAAGTCAAAAAACACCAACCAACAAACTAACCAAAACTTTATAGTAACATTAGACTGGGCCAAAAAAAAAAACATTTTTTTTCAAAAAACATTGTTAATGGCAACGACAAAAAAATCCTAAAATTTTTAGCCCTTGATATTAAAATTGAGAACTGTATCTCAAAAATTATGGATTTTTTAACGATTGTTGCATTTTTATACAAAATCTTGAAATGAGTCAATTATAAATATTATAAATATATATCAATAATACTTCTCTACAAAAATGCTTTCTTAGTAAATTTCCGTAGAACGAGCTGTTTTTTTGTTATTGCGCCTTAATTTTGTCATTTAGATTCTGGACTTTTTTAAACTGCTATTAATATCAATATCTTTTAAAACAAATAAGGAATTTCCCAAAAAAAAACTTTTTACCGATTTTTTTTTAACTTTAAATACACACACTCATAAGTCCTATCCTGACGGACGTTTTAGGGCCCGTTTAATTAAATATCATATAATAAATTTTGTTATATTTTTCACCAAAAACTAAGAACTAATAATTGAATATATACCAAACGTTTAAAAAAAAAAAAAATACATATGAGCGGAACTTGTATACGACGTAGCTAAAAAATGTGAATTTTGCTTAAGAGGAAAGTACTATTATTTTTTACAATATCAATTTTTTTTTATGTTTTTAAATAAAAAATACTCTTTAAATATGCAAACTTGTTTATTTTAGCTATTTTTGTAAAAATTAAAAATGCAAAACCGAAAACACCGTTTTTTAAACTTTCCTTAAACATTTTTGCGGTTAGGGTAAAACTAGTTACTGTTACATTAGTTGTAGGTTTTCTTAATGTCGACAACTTTTACATTTAACTTTTTTAATAGGAGTTATTATTTAGCTTGAAATTGAAAGAAACTATTTTACCCTTAAGAACTAGCTCCACCCCTCCTTCACCCCCTAACGCATTAATTTGATCCGGAAGTGTTTTTCTTACATAGGTTGGATGCACTTAACAAAACTATACCATTAGTTTTAATTAGCAAAAAACCATTTTTACCCTTAAAAACTACCCCGCCCCCTTCACTCCTAACGCATTATTTCAGTTCGAAAGTGATTTTCTTACATAGTTAGAATGCACTTAACAAAACTATACCATTAGTTTGCTGTAAGGCAATTTTTTTTTGCAATTAGGTATTCCGCCTGGACTATTTTTAATTTTATCACTTCAGTAACCATCCTTTAATGACAAAGTCATTGTTGTAAATTATTTTAAAGTAAATATATAACCTCAAAAACTTTTCGAATATATTCTCTACAATTAGAGGAGAGAAAAATGTATAACTTTCGTCTAAGTATCGACGCCTTGAGAGTCTTTAATGATCGAACTACTCCTTGGGAACGCCCTTAATGTTATTATTAAGGGCTGGTTTAAAAAGCTGTTAAAGATCGTATTTATGTAGCAATTTATTTTTTTGCATTCTGGAATATTAGTTCTGAACATGTTTTACACCCATTTCGTTGACCAAATAAAGAATGTCCTTTTCCGTTTTACCCCGTCGTCCAATTATCAAAATTGGATTGCGGCAGCAAGCGCAATATTAGAAATCATGTTGTCAATACCACCGCCATTGTAAAGGCATGCTATGCATATTTTAACAAAGCAAAATTCTACGTGTGGTCTTTATGCGTCTGATTACAATGCCAATTCTAGATCACCTATTGCTTTGGAATGTGGCCTCTTTGAATTTGAATTGCTTTAGTGAGAAAATTTAATTAAACGAATTAGTTTTAACATACATTTTTATTTCTATAAAGGCAAAATTTATGTTTTTTAAATGGTTTTACTTAGCTTGATCTGTTTATTTGTGATTTAATAGTTGACCACCAATCGATCTGAAATTTGCTACACACTCCTAATCTTAATAACAGTAAAATATAATACATTCTTTATGATTGTAAATCCAAAATTGCGAATAAGATATAACTTTGATACAACCTCAATATGGCTATAAAATAAAAGGGCTTGATTGGTAGAATAAAGCTCACTATGAAAAAAATAAATTCCAACATGGCGGCCGCAACAAAATGGCGGATGCCATATTTTTCTGCAGCTACCTCAATTTGGGTATAAAATTTAAAAAAATATTTGTAGAATAGAACTCAGAAAAAAATTAAAATCCAACATGGCCCTCGTCAAAAAATGGCTGATAACATATTTATTCCACATCTACCTTAATATGGGTATCAATTCAAAGGGTTAGTTTGTAGAATAGAGCTCACTTTGAAAAAATATAAATTCAAAGATGGCCGCAGCTACAAACTGGCTGATTACATAGTTCTTCCACATATACCTCAATTGGAATGAAAGGGATTGATTCTAAGAATAAAGCTTGCTAAGAAAAATGTTTAATTACATATTTTCCAAAATTACCTTAATATAAAATCGTTGGTTAGTTCTAGTTAGTTATAGTAAGGCAAAAAATGAACTTAATAGAATTAGAGGTATCAACCAACAACAAAACTAAAAACCTGAAAAATAAATTGTATAAAAAATATATTAAACCATTTTATTGTACTAAAAGCTTACACATAATTTGGTAAGTCCTAGCTAACAGATTGCACCCATCTTCTCATTATTCTGGGTTATTAATTAGACAAATAATAAAATCGTTGGACACTTGAAATTTGTATCATAATATTTACTCTGGATACGCTACGCCCAATGGTTTTATCATTTGTCTGATTAGTAACCCAGATTGATAAGAAGATTGGTGCGATGTGTTAGCTAGGACTTACCAAATCATTTTTTAGCTTTTGGTAGAGAAAACCTTTAAAATACATTTTTTTTTATTTAATTTATAAAAGTTCTACATTTAACAATTAATTATACAGGGTCATTCAAATTAGGTGTCCGTCATTGGTAACTTCATTATTATTTGAAATACGAAATAGTTTAAATTAGCAAACTAGTAGTATTTTTCACGCTCTTTAAGACTAGAATATTAGAAAAAACAATTGACAATCGGGTTTCTGAGTTATACAGCAAAATAACCTTTATTAAATGGAACACCCTGTAATATTTTATCATCATTAGAAAGATCTTTTAAAATCCTTAAAAAAATGTCCCCATGTGATATGTCCAATTTTCATGGTTTTGAAAATATAGCCATCCTCAGAAATTTTATAGTACACTGGCATTTTTAAATAAAACACCTGTATATTACATAACCAATAATTGGATATTTAAAAAGCTTTAAGAAAATACTACATTTGATATGATCTTATAGTTTTGGAAATATAACGATTCAAATCTAAAAATTACGTAAAATTTTCATTATATTACAGCTTTAAGCTATAAGTAATAAGATCTATCTTTCAGATTTAAATGGCTATATTTCCAAAACTAAAAAGGCACATTAAATGTGGTATTTTCTTAAAGCTCTTTAAAATATCTTTTTAACGATGATACCATATACAGGGTGTTTTATATAAAAATCCAGTTAACTATTAAACTCTTGAGGATGGCCATATTTCCGAAACTATGAAAAATTGGATATATTACATATGGACTTTTTTCAAAGGATTTTAAAATAACTTTCTAATGGTGATAAAATATACAGGGTGTTCCATTTAAAAAAGGGGTATTTCTCTCTATAACTCAGAAACCCGATTGTCATTTGTTTTTCTAATCTTTAGTCCTAAAGAGCATGAAAAAAGCTACTAGTTTGCTAATTTAAACTGTTTCATATTTTGAGTAATAACGAAGTTACAAATGACGGACACTTAATTTGGATGACCCTGTATAGGTACCGTTAATAATACCTAAAGATTTACTGCAAATTCAAAAAGTAATTTTTAGTTTAGGGTAATTTTGGTTGGTTATGGTGCTAAATGAAAACACACTTATTTTGTATGTATAAATTAGGTACACAATTCTTGTACTGTCAATTATTGCTTTTAATATACCAAAACGTAATTAGTAGCTTCTTGTAAAAAAATAGATATAACAACCTTTTGTGTCATCCATTTTATGTATATGTTACTGGTAGATTTACATAGTTAAACCAAATAAAACAAAAAAATATTTATATTTATTTTAAAAAAAACAGTACCAATTATGTTGTTTTTAAATAGAAAATAGGACAATGTGCATAAATACATTATTTTTTCTTTTATAAGTAATATTGTAAATATTTACTAAATCAGAATAATGTAGAAAAACATATATTTTAAGTAAACAAACAAATGGGGTTAATTTACTTGAATATATTTTTTGTATATTTATCCTTTATTATCATATGGGTAGGTACATTTTTTTATTTTATTGAGTATTGTTAACCGAAACATAAAAATATACATTTACAATTAAAATAAAATAAAGAAAAAAAAACAATTTTGTTAATGCAGCCAGTAAATATTATAACTATGTTTTTTAAATACATAATTTTATAGGTAAATTCTATTTTTTCATGCCAATACAAAACAAAATATATTAAGTTAAACAAAAACAATAATTACACACCAAATATAACATATGCTTTAAAAATCAAAAAGTTTAAGTATAACAAAATACAAATAATAATAAATGTACCTAGATGTACAGGACATTTGAGCACTACCAGGTGGCCTAGATTAAAGAGTAAAGGAATGTAATGGAAATCTTTTGTAGTAAATAAAATGTTTAAACTACCATATCTCAAAAATGGTTGCTCGTAGAGATATCTGTCACGTCCTACTTTTCATGCAATAAATATGGAAGAAAAAAATTATTTACTACAATTAAAATATACCGAGGCAAAATAAAGGTATAGAACTTTAAACCTAAGCAAAGGACTGCAGGTGACTCCCTCTATATTAAAAGCATTAGCATATTTGGATTCCCCACTTTAAGAAACTTTTTAATACTGATTTAAAAAAATTGTAATAATAAAATATTAAGAAAAAACTAAAATAAAATAAAAACTTTTACCTGTATCTTGCAAATGATCAACTTTTCGACTAAGGTGAATGGCATTAGATCGTTGAATTTTGGTCCAAGCAATTTGTAGTACCATTTTGTACAGACGTTTTGGAGTTATACTGTATGATAACAAAATTACTAAAAAAAGGATTGTACCAAAAATTATTATAAAGATATGCTCTAAATTAGTTGGGCGGATTCATTTATTAAATGGTCTTTTCGTTGGGTACACGCTAGATTTTGTGGCGTGTCCCCAACAAAAAACCATCCACCAAAGATTATTATAAACCAAAGATAGAATAGGCCCTTAGCCCTAATATTTTATTTATTTATGTTTTGTTCTTTATTTTTTCCTGTCCTCAAAAAAGCTGTAGTTACAGTAATATTATTGCAAATAACCAAAATTACCAAAATAATAAAAGGCCATGAAGAAAATGGAATTGAGGCATGTTTAGTTTTGTAAAACGGTATCTTTTAATTATAAATAAAGCAACTTTACCTTAACACCATTAAATAATATTTTAAAAGCATGAAGAAATTAAATACCAGAAAAGCATTATAGGATATTAGACACCATCACTGTGCTTTAGTCGTCACATGTTGGGTATATTTAAACAGCGCGAAATCCTCATCTATGCATCCTCTCGCGGTTGAAGTTCACTTGCAAAGCTGAGATCAAATATTGGAATGGGATTGCGCCTATTTATTTTCTAATTGCTTTCGTATTTTGTCTAAGCTACAAGGATATGAAAATATAAATGTTTAAAAGTTTAATTATGTTTACTTTAACATGGATACCTACGATATGACTTTTAGATGCAAAATCAGCCACCATTTTTTTATCAATTTTACGAAATTTCAATACTTTGGCAATTTATACTGATTATTTCCTTCCTAATAATTTTGACCTATCGCATATAGGAATTGCTATGTCAAATATAAATTTAAAGCAGAAAAATTACCTTACAATTGTCAACTTAGCTGTCAGCAGTTTTTCCGAAAAAAAAATGGGTAAAAATATATGCAAGTTTGACAAGTTGCAAATTGTTTATTTAACTTAGGAAATAATCTTACCCTATATTCCTCGTGCATCTATTTTTTCCGTTAAAAAATTGAAATACTTGTTTCTAAGTAATCTGTTTTAACAAATAGCATTTGCGAAAGTAAAAAATTCTCGTCTTTGACTCGGATTTTTAAAACCACTTTCGTTCATGATATTTGTTAAAACAAATTACTTAAAAATCGTTTTCCCAAGTTTTTTCGGGAAAATTAAATGCACTAGAGATATCACCCCCGAAAAATATCTGTGGTTACTAACTTTTTAAACCTGTAGTACCTTTATTGTTCAGGTGTTTTTTCTAAATTAACAGCGCTTCAAGAATAGCAAAAATTTACTTTGAAACCTGGCAAAACTTCTACAACTATATTAAAAACTTTATTTAATATTTGATTATGTGGCAGAATAATCTTAAATGTTTTTTTTTCTAATTAAATAAAAGCATAAAGTAACATACCTACGGATAATTTCCTTACTCTATGATAAAAGTCATATTTAACAACACCTTATGTATTAAAAAGGTCATTTTGTTTAAAAAAAAAAAACAAGTTTGAAGCTAAGGACTTTAGTACTGCTACGATTTAATACTCACTAAAGCTGGCAAATAAAAAATATTATTTGTAATCTTCAAGGCAACAATACCCAAAATTTTGTATTATTACCAATTATTTAAATAAATAAAGATCTTAAGCCAAACTGCTCTTAAATTAACGTAGAGTTAGTTTCGGCATACCTATACCACAAAATTTTATTACCCTAATTCTACAGGGTGTTACAAAATGTTGTAAAGAAAATCTTAGGGCAGATTCAACATCGCAAGTATAAAAAAGTTTTTATAAACATGGGTCCGTCCATCTCAGGTACAAAGTAATACTTTTTTTTAAATTGGTATTTGTTTTTTAATATCCAATTTCGATCAAATTTAGCAGCTTTATTTGTAGATTTAAAGGCATAGTATCAGATTTAATTTAAATTTTCTGATCTAGTGGCACCTCGATCGGTAAATAAAAGAAATAAAAAAAAAAGTACGCTACTGACTTTTAGAAAATTTATGGGCATATTCCAGAGCCATTTTCCTAAAAAAAAGTTAAAAGTTTATATAATTATGGGTCCTCTGAATTTTATGTTTTCATGTACAGGGTGTTACACTTTTCAAAAAACTTTAAAATTTTTTAAAACTTTTTTTTGTAAACTGCTTTAGACTAAATGTAAACTATATTTAATTCAGTATTTGTTGTTGTTACATAATTGCTACTAATTAGAAATTATAACATTTAAGTGTCCTAAGGTTTCTTGTATGGTTCGGGATAACGCAGTTAAGCAGATTTTATTTTATTTTTCTGAAAAACTTACCAAGCTACTGGTCTCACTAATTAAAATTTATTCAAGGCTAAGTTAACATCCTATTTTTACAAATACCACAGCCAAATTTTATTGAAATACGATAAGGTATATTTAAGATATTATTTAAAAAAAAGATTATCTTTTTAAAGTTTACCACAATGTACCTTAAAACAAAGCATTTTCGGATCTATGTTTATAATATGAACTTTTTCTTATAAAATTGGCTTAAAAATACGTCCTTAAATTTTTTTTCCGCAATTAAAAAACTCCCTGTATATTATTTATAACATACAAATAATTTTTAAAAATAAAAATTTCACAGGTTTCTTGTGTAGTTCAAGGTTATGTAGTTAGGTGATTTTTTTTCAAAAACTAACCAAAATAGAAGAAACACATTAAGATCTAGAACAGACTAATACATTTATTTACTTTAAAATCTAATTAGCCCCCTAATGCTGCAAAAAGCACACTGTAACACCCTTTATATTAAACTAACTTTATTTTTTTTTAAAGAGCCTATACAGGGTGTTCGAAAATGCACGACCAAATTTCAGGAGGTGATTCCTCATTGAAAAATATGAAAAAAGTTCCTATAAACACGGGTCCGAAATGCATAGTTTCTAAGATACAGGGTGTCCAACATTTAGGTTCAACATTCACCTTTAATCTTCAGTTGACCTTTACTTTTAATGTCATTAGATAGTCCTTTAAAAGTTAAGACAGAAGTATAAAATTAATTTTGCTCTATCTTTTAACTGTTTTGCTCTCAGTAAATCGTCCAAATCACCTGTCCCAAGAAACATGCACAAAGGGTTTTCATTTTTTTCTCGAAAACGAAACAAGATACAAAAAAAATTTCAAGAAATAAAAAAGTTGCATTTTCAGTTGCTTATTCTAAAAAAATAAAAGTTACAAAAAGTCAGTGGCGTACATTTTTACAATTATTTTCAAAAAGATGTCCCGTGAGACGCCACTGGACTTAATAATTTTAATTTAATTATGCCTAACTTTGGTCTCTTATTACTAGAAATAACACTGACAAATTTCAAAATCGGTTACAGGGTATTTCAGATAATTACAAAAACCTATTTTATTTAAAAAGTTTAACACCCTGTATCTTGGAAAGTATGCATTTTCGAACCCATGTTTATAGGAACTTTTTTCATATTTTTCAATGAGGAATCGACCTCCTAAAATTTGGTCGTGTATTTTTCGAACACCCGCATATCTAAAGAGAGTTTTCTTTGGTTAATATTGGGTTTAATATGAAACAAGGCTTAAAATAATAATGTTCGCATAAATATATTTTTAATTAAATAAAATAACGGGAATGACAAGACAAATAATAAAGAGATTTTTTTTCTTGTTTTAGTAAAATTTTATTAGTTTTCACACAACTTTATAAAATTAATTGACTCAATTTTTTGTTCTTTATAAAAAAATAACTAGAAAAACCATTTCTTTTTAATATTATTAGTCCCTAAAATTATACTTCTTTGTTGTATACTTACAAATACGAGACAACTCAAGATCGTGGTCTTAGTCAACTAAGACTTATTGCTTATAGCTTGGGGCTGTAACTTGAGTGAGACCACAACTTGAGTTTATCTTGTATTTGTATTTATTCTCAGTAGTATTTATAAAAACAATTTACAAATTTTGCAAAATAATAGTTGATATATATTGTTACAAGCAACGGCTTTTAAGATATTTAAGATTAAATATTTTATTCCGTACAGTTTGCCATTGCATTTATTTACGCTTCAACTAGGTTATTTTTAAAGGCCTGTACAAAATGTTACCACAGACGTATCACTAATGATGCCTTGTATTTACCCTATTAATTTGATGTCAGTAGTGAACGCCAAAGGAATTAAACTGTCCTTCCTTTAGAAAATTCCTGAAATTTCTTATTGTTTTAATCCTTTTATAAATTTAAATATATATTTATTAAAGAGCATCAACATCTCTTTTACAAAAAAGTTCTATTGTTGCACTAACTTACAATAAATGGTTTCTAAGTTTCTACTTTAAACGTTTGACGTACGATTAAAGAGAAATTCTGATATAAAAATTAACAAGGCAAGCCTTGTTAATTTTTTGCCCGTGCCCGTTTTTTACGGGTAGTATGTTCTTGATATGTATGCAAAATTTTGAGAAAATAGGTACGCTAAGAAGAATTAATATAAAAATATCAAATACATTTTTTTCTTTTACATCCTGTAACTTCATTAATTTGGAGTTTTAGAAAAAATGTATAGATGTTTGTGGCGATTACTCTCTTGCAGAATCGTCTACAGAAATTCTGACTAGTTTTTTCCGGACACCCTGTGTGTACTTACTTTTATATAATGTACCTAACTAAAGCCATTTAATAAATATACTATTAAAATAAAATTCAATTAAATATTCAAAACTTTAATTTGTTATTAGGGTTTTCCTAAATCCAAGAGCAACCAGGATTCAAACAGATGCAATTCCATTTATTATTCGATCTTAGCTTTGTTGTGTACCCATAACCGCGGAAGCTTGCATAAAGGATATCGTACTGTTTGAACATGCATAACACGTGACGTCTGTGGTACAGTGGTGGTTTCTTATGTTCTATTCTGTCTTCCGGTAATATTGAATATATTACACTAAACTTAATAATTATTATTAAAATGAACTATTCACTGCTACTTTAATAGACCTGTTTACGTAAATAATTATTTTTTACTAGCGTGTGGAAAGCAGCACTTTTCCGCACGAAATTTAGTTTGGAAAGTAAAAAAATTTTAGTGAGTCGCAAATGAAGGATTTTCATGTACTTGATTGCTTGAACAAACTCGGCTACGCGTCGTTTGGTCAATCCGCAGTCGCGTGCGGAAAAGTGGCACTTTTAGCACTAGTTAGGAAATATATCTAATACCTACTTCAAGGAAGATAATATTAAAACCATGTTGAAGTTAACTTTTCCGCACGCATTTTGGTTTAAAAAGAGTCACTTTTTCCGCACTACTTTACCGCACCAGTGCGGAAAAGTACAGAAATTTCGAACTATATATAGCGTTCTTTGGAAGTTTTTCCCAAATAGAAAACTTTTTAAATTTTAAACTTTACAAAAAAACCTCTTCATTAAAAGTGCTTGGACAAGAAAATACGCCAACACACAAGTTTCTGTATGTTGAATGTACAGGTGGCTTAAAGAACTTGTTTCCAAATTAATATAAATGGTGCTTCCTAACTGCGGTACAAAACTTTAAAAAGTAATTTTTATGTCATTTGATGAAGAAAAGTTCCCATGAACATATGTCCGGAGAAGCTTTGTTTCTAAGATACAGCTCTTTAACGTTTTTAAAAAGTCGGTATTTTTTAAATTTCTTCTATCTGGTGTTACCTTGTTTTAAAACTTGTTTTAGCCATTGATATCACACTTAGTCCGAAGGCATCCTCACAGTAAGTTGACTCTCGGTCCTCCCAATCTCCATTGTATCGCCCTTTCCTGTCTTAGTATATAATAGCACTCGGCCTTGTTTAAGATGGTATTGTACCGCTTTTACTTCACCCTGTATGAATATGTGAAGTGGCGGAAGGTTAAGCAGCACTTCCAGACCTGCAGTAGGGGTCGTTTTCATGGCCCCCGTTATACATAGACAAGCAAGTCTTTGTATACTTTGTAATTGCCTTGTTGCCATTTTTTGTAGCGCCTTTGCACCCCAAGCAATTGAACCGTAGGTTATCATTGGTCCAACAACCATTTTGTACATCTTTGGGCTGAGTCTCCAATTTTTGCCGCAAAGTCTTCGGCATGTACCCAGGGTAATTTTTGCCTTCTAAGTTACTTTGCTTAGAAGTGTTCCCCAGGTCAATTTTTGGTCAAAGACGACTCCTTAATATTTGACCTCTTTTAAAAAGGGATTTCCACTCCGTTGAGCCTGAGAGGTCTTAATTCTTCCAGCGCAATTTTTTTATGAAAGGGACGGTTATTGTCTTATGAGGGTTGACTAAAAGTCCCTCTTGTATGCACCATTCATCAACGATATCTACGGCGTTTTTATCCTAGATGACCCCCATTGACCACAATGACCAGGTAATCAGCATACCCCAGGCCAGTACCTTTCATTGTCAGTTTATTAAGAAATTCATCTACCCAATATACTGGCGATAAAACGCCTCCCTGTCTGCAGCCCCTATCCACTTTAGCCTCCATTGTTACTGCGCCTAGGGTGGATCTAATGACCCTATTCCTCAGGCCGGCTTTGATCCAGTTGCAGACCGTGTCGGGGATACCTTTGTTCCTTAGCGCGTTCATAAGTGAAAAAGTTGGTACGTTGTTGAACGCGCCTTCTATGTCCAAGAATGTCGCCAACGCCCTCCTACCTCCCTATCGTCAATCGACTTGGCCAGAAGTCTGTTTAGATCGTCTAGTGCTAGATCCACAGACATTTCTGGTTGGTACGTGTATTGGCGAGTTGTTCAGAGGATTCCCTTTAAGAGTGTTCTCTCTGATGGTCTATATGACTTAGGTGTTCTGTCTAAGGATTTGCCTACCTTGGGTAAGTAGATCACTCTTGACTTTTGCCATATTGAATTGCCATTTTATCAAGAATAATCTTATTTAAGAAATGCGCAAAACTTAAAAGTATTTTTAAAATGTACTTACATCCTTATAAATACAAATGTTCAATTAAATCATAAAAAAATAAGAAAATATGTAAGAAATAAAATAGGTTCATCAAATTATCATATATTAATTTTAGTGAAAAATAAAATCCCATTGTCAAAAATCTTGTATATATATATATATATATATATATATATATATATATATATATATATATATATATATAGATATATATATATATATATACATATATATCTTATGTTATATTCACTTCAATCTTATGGCGTCATTACAACACAGGACCACGCCACACACACAACGGTGTCAAAATATTTACGGCGTCGTATATCCGGACGCTCTAAGAAATAAAGTGGGTAAATAAAATAAGTCTTTATTAATTTTTATTAAATCGGATTGTCAAAAATATTGTGATTCATGGTCTTACATACACTCATACTTATTATATACGTTCGGCGCGTAACGACACGCGAACTTTAAAACTGATTTATACATCCAGCTGCAATCTTGAAAATTTCATCTCTTAATTTACTGTAAATATAGAATTTACCAATCAATTTTATATTTTATAAATAAACTTTTATAAATTGATTGGTAAAAAAAAAGGGGGACATAAAAGATATGTACTACGCCTGGCAAGTACTTCTGCTTATCGAAAACGCCTGTCAATTTTTTTCAAGCCTTATCATAAATGAACTAAAGCCTAGAAAATGTTTAAGCTTACAGCGCAATTTTTTATTGTTTTTTATTTTAATTTTTAAAGCAAATGTACTTTCAAAATTATTCTGAAATTTCTTTTTTACTAAGAGAATCTAAGTCGTAGAAGTACTTTAGTACACAGTGGAGTGATTTTTGACAGTTGACCTTATTAACTTTTAATTATTCTAAATAATTAAATTTCATTATTTTTACATCGGAACTATCATGCCGAAATTGCAGGCAAGGCTTTATGTTTACAATAATGTTTTATTGCTTTTAAATCAAAAGACGTACTGAAATCGCGATAATACTTAGATAAGGTTAATAAAATTCGTTTTATAAAGGTTTTTAAATAATGTAATCGTATTGTAAAAAAACAAAATTTTTATATAAATTACATAAAAACTTTACATATTACTTTTTCTTTTAAAATTCATAGCCAATCATTGTATGATACGCAATTATAAAATTTTCATAATTTCAGTAAGCATGACTTTCCAGACAATTTATTGTATTTAAATGTGTTTTAAATTTTTAAATTGTGTTGATAAAATCATTATTTTTAAACTTTGTTGGTATTAGCCACTTTGAGTTATTAAATATTATGATTTAAATCAAGCAATGATATAAACTGATCAAATCAATACGTAACATTAAGTAAGAAATGCTACATTTTTCTCTACAGTTTTTATTTAACCCTCTCTCCATATTACTAAATAAATATAGGGTGCCCAGTAACTTGACCGGCAAACTTTAAGGGGTGATTTTACAATAAAAATGGTTTTATAAACATAGGTCCTAAACTCCTTATTTTTTAAACTACGGGGTGTTAAATATTTTAAAAAAATATTTTTATTAGAATAACTTCTAAATCAATTCAGATATTAAAAAAAATGGAGACTATGCATTAAAAGACATTTTTTAGCATATAAAAAAATAAGCTAAGGAATCATAGCCTGTACTGTTAGCCATCAAATAAATTCTACCCTGTAGAGTTTAAAGCAAATTTTATCTCTTTACTTTTTAATTAAAGAATAAATATTAAAAGGTGATTTCTTACTGCAGAATTTAATAAATGCGATGACCAAGCCAAGAAACGGTTGAAACGGTTTGATTTTGTCATTGGCAATACATTGGTTTGTTTCCATCGTAGAGTTCTATATTAAGAATTTTTGACCCCTGTATCATTGTTTATTTTGGTTATGAGGTGTTATTGCTAAGTTATTTTATTTTGTAAACCTTTTATTAAATATTAGAATCTTGTAAATTATTTTTTCTCGGGTTTACCTCTTATATATTAAATTTCTAGTGTTACTTTCTCGATGAAATTTAGCTGCTTTTGTTGGGATCTACCTAAAAATTCAATATTTTTATGCTTGTCGATATGCCACTCTCTTAGTGCGATATTATGGTTTTTGCAGTCCATATGCATAAAAATATAAAGTTAAAGATCGTATTTACCTTGTTTTACCTAAAGAAACCTTTGCTTTTGAGTAGTTTTTGGTATACTTCACAATGCCAATTTTATTTTTGTTTTTTTGTGTTAAGTAATTATTTCCTTGTTCTTGAATTAGTGAACCTTTTTTTTCTTTTATTTTGCTTTTTTGGCCTTTAATTACCTAAATTTGCTTTAAATTTATACATTTTTTGTATTGGGTTGCTTGTTTACATTTGTTTTAAAATAAGGTTAATTTTACAATTTTAAATGTCAAAAGTTTTTAAAGGTATTTTCTTCTTCTTTGGAAATACGGGCCGTTATATTATTGGCAAGGGTTTGAAAAGCTTGGGGTAAAAATTAGGCAAATTTTCTTGTTGCCTTCAATAATAACTTATACCATTATACAGGGTGTCCCGTAATTAATTGGACATAGGTTAAAAGTAGGATTTCTGACATGAAAATAAAGCGTTTGAGCTCAATATCCCTTAGCAAATGTTATTGGTTTTCGTTCTACAGGGTGTTAAAACTAATTCTTCTGCTAAGCGATATTGAGCTCAAACGCTTTATTTTCATGTCAGGTACCCTACATTAACCTATGTCCAAAATTAAATTTGTTTCCAAGTAAATAGAAATTTTAATATTTATATATATAATGTATATATATATATATATATATATATATATATATATATATATATATATATATATATATATATATATATATATATATATAAATATATATATATATATATATATTTTGTATGAAAAAAAAGTATTCTGGTGCAAAGGGGCTGTCCCCATAATTTTTCAAAAATATCGGATTAGAAATAAACGTTATTATAAAAAAACATATATTTTTTAAGTTTAACAACCTGCGGTTTATAAAACTAAGACGTTTAGGACATATGCTCATAAAAGTTTTTTTTCAAATTTTCATTGTAGAATTAATTTTTAAAGTTTGTCGGTTGCATTATTGGATGCTCTATCTACGAAAAAAATATAAATTAACATGATGAATATCATGTTTCTTGAATTGCAGGCTCTGTATAAAAATAGTTCTTACATCATTACACAGTTTCGTTTTATTTAACGTGCATACAGGACAAATTTAAGTTTTAAATTTATGTTTATGGGCATTCTATGCATACTATTGCTAACTACATAAGTAGTTATTTCTTATAAAAAAATCTTAAATTGGGGATTTCAGCCACAACAAGAACGTAGATCTTGTTACAGTACAGGCAAAGTAGTTTTTGCATTAAGCCTGCTTTTGTTTTATCCCCAGAAGAATTTAAAATTAGTATGATTAGTCCAATTAAACAATACGAACACTTCTAATCACCTAAAATGAAACAAGGGAGAACCCTTAAAAACCAACAAAGTGCTAAATATAATATACACATATTTTATTTTGTTATGTAAAATACTATTAATTTTCTTAGGGTAGATATAACAGCAAATTAGATTTTATTAATGTCCTTTTATTATATTGCTTTGCAATAATTCAATACATCCTAATATTATTAAATTATTAGGGATTTAATTACTTCGAAGATAATTTGTTAAGCTCTGTGCATTAAATATCGAACTTTGTTGAGAAGCAGCTTATTGGCTTTAAAGGGTAAATTTAATAGCTTTAATGAAGATAGTAACTTTGCAATAATTTACCATATCCTATATTTATTATTATAAGCGACCTTAAAATTTAGAACTTTGCTGAGATGCACAGTGGTAACCTGTTGGCTTTTAAGGTTCGCTTTTTTAGCTTTGATAATTATGTAGCCATAGTAACTTTTCAGCATACTGTAATTGCTATATTATAATAGATTAGATATTAGATAGATTTCAATAATAAAAACATTACCGGTCAAGCCATGTGCATTAAAGAGTAAATGATGCCGACAAATATACTGGTAACCTATTCGCTCCAGAGGTTTGCTTTATTAGCCTTAATTAAATTGTAGTCATAGTAACTATGCAACAATTAAACACAACTTGTATTTATTACATAATTAGATATTAATCAAAATGAAAACATTACCGTGATTTTATTTTTATAAGGCCATTCTGGTCTTATAACACATATACACATTACATATCGTTACAATTTAAAAAAAAACTTTACAGAAAAGCCAGCAGCCGTTACAACCAATTACTTTTATTGTATTAAACAGAAAAAATATAATTGTTTTTTTGTAAAAAAATAGGTATTTGTTTTATGTAAAAAAATGGACAAAGAAAAGAGATGGCATGTGTTTTGTATCATTTAAGAATTTTAGTATATTTACGTTGGAAATTTATTAATTTAAGATATTGTTTCTGTATCAATTTAAAAGTTGCCTTGGTTAAAGTGTCAAAGTTTTTAATTTTATAACTTTAAATTTGTAAGTTACTTATACATTTTTTTTTATCTGTATACATATGTAATGTGCTTGTTTCTTCATCTGTGTTGTTGTTTACTCTCCTGAAGAAGCTGTTAACCAATGGCGAAATATAGAGTATACAGTATATTAAGAAAAAAAAGTTTTTAATCAAACAGGCCGCACACTCGATAAGACTTTTCTTTATTTCTTGAAATTCATACCGTACGGTCGAGAATACATACATATACATATATATATATATATATATATATATATATATATATATATATAAATGAATATATATATGTATATATGTATGTATGTATATATATATATATATATATATATATATATATATATATATATATATATATATATAATAAAAATAAAGATTACTTTAAAGAAATATATTATATTTCTATTATACATTAGTTATTATTATTATAGAATTAAGATTTTTATTATGGTTATATAAGAAATAACTTAACCCCTGAATATAGGTTCAAGGGCTTCCGTTGAACCGTTATTTCAAAATAATCAAATCTAAAATAAGTTCTTAACAAGGCTGCCAGACGTAAACTGATCCCCTGTAAGTTAATTTTTTATGAAGTGTTTACCAATAAGGGCTTCAGAACTTTAAAATAACACAAAATATTAGGTACAACCACAAAATAACTAGCTACACAAGCTATCATATTTTTCGGTACAACTAAAATGTTAGTAATTTTCATTTTATATAAAAAACATTTATGGGATTAAGTTTTAAAAATATAATTGTTTAAATTTTCTTCTTTACTTTGTTTAGTTAAATGAATGCTTGTGACCCAATTTCTGATTAACTTCTTAATCATATCACCCGCTAAATTTGTAATGGTGCGTGTGATGTTCTGTTTGAAGCCACGATTGGTATTCTCGTAAATCTGAGATTTAGGGTAACCCTACAGAAAATAGTCTAATGGTCAGAGATCACACGATCTTGGCGGCCAGTTCGAATAACCATTTCTCGAAAAAACCGCATTTTTATGATAAATTCTAATAATTATAATTTAATAATTTAATTTTTAATAGTTTCTACTTAACGTTAAATCGTGGCTTGTTAAACTGGGCATAACTATTACAGTTTGGTGGCATAATTTTAAGCAATGCTGCTACAGTAACAATATAAAGTTCTGACGCTCCTATTGATAAACAAATAAAATGTTTATTTTATAAAAATAATTTGTCAAAAGCTTGATATTTTCATGGTTATTTGAAATTAAATTCTTTAAAAAATATTTTTTTACAAAAATCGGCTTTATTAAGAAAACTTGATGATTTAGGTATATAGGCATAATATGTCATCTTAAAGCGTTCTTCTTCTTCTTTTATTTTATTGAGTAATATACAGGGGGTTTCATTTGAAAAAATGATCTTTTGACCCCTTTTATCAATAACGAAAATAATAATAATTTTAGCACGCCCTGTATGATATGGAGTGGATTTTTCGGTGTAATTTAAATACATCGTGTCTGTTTCAACTACCACTAAATCATTAACTTTTTATGAATTGAGAGCACTAATTTACTTAAGTTTAATCAGGGCCATGTTTTGGACAATATTCAACACAAATTATTTTTTATCTCGAAAACCAATAGAGATAGGTATAGGGCAATATTAACAAAAAAGTATTATAATAAAAGGGCAAATAAAAAAATATGTTAATATAGGGGTGTTACATTTAAAAAAATAAAGTTTCTGGGACTTTTTGATAGAAGCGGCAACGTCGCAATGCTGAAAATATTTTAGATCGATAAAACAGGAAAGAAAATGTAAGATGATAAATTTTCAGAAAAAATCTGCGTTTTGTTTTCCATAAACGTCTAGCCTACCATCGACCGTGAATCACCCTGTATTTTTAGAGATTTCAATACTAAAAACGTAGCTTGTTTAGCAAAGAAAACTTTGTTGGAATATACAGTGGTAACTTATTAGCTTTAGAGGTTTGCTTTATTAGTTCTAATGAAGATGTAGCCATAGTAAGCAGACTACACTATTTGGGTATGTGTTTGTTCCTGTTAATTGTTGCATCATATAAGCTACCGTTCAATTGTCGAATAATTAGATTCATGAGAATACAATGTCCTCGGTGAGATATAGCTACTTTGTTCCGTTAAACCCTCCTATGGAATGTAGACGCAATCATTTATAACGTAGTAGATAATTGAAGACAAATTTATTCATGTTTGGTGTATTTTAACAACATCTTACGGTTGCGTTTGACTATAATACGGTATTAATAAGGGATAAATGAGGGACCACCTTGCTCCATTATCTCTTTATTTTATGGTTGTTGGCGATTAAAGAAAGACGAACATGCTTCGACTATACAGGGTTTCCGAAATTCATGCATCAAGTTTTATTGGAATATTTTACGTTGAAAATGGGCTTTAGTTTTCTATATAAACAAATGTCCGGAAACGCTTACTTTTAGAGATACAGGGTGTTAACATTCTAAGAAAAAAAAACACATTTTTATAATAGTTTTTAAACCGTTTAGATATTTAATTGGTATTTGTTACATTGCTTAACAGCAGCAAAAGATATTTTTTCATGTAAAATATTTAAAAAAATTAATTCTGGTTAGTTAAATAATAAATAAAAAAGTTCCAGTGGGTTGTTGTATAAAAAAAAAATGAATGCATATTGACCGTTAATTCAAATATTAAAAAAATGGTGCGCCACTGCTTTTTCCAAAAATAAAAATTATTTTTAAATTCATTTTTGAACCTAAAACAAATTTGATTTTATGACTTTTTCCCGAATGATGCATAGTTTTTAAACAAAAAAAAATTGAACCACTTTAATGCATGACGAATTTACGAAAATAATGATAAAAATAATGAACAGTTAGGACCTTAAGTTTTAAACCGTTTTTGTGAAGTTTTTATTAAAAAATTTGCCATGCATTAAAGTGTTTTTTTGTTTAAAGACTATGCATCGTTCGAGAAAAAGTAAAAAAATTATGTTTGTTGTAAGAATTGTCTTTTAGCTGTTAAGCAATAACCAAATAGAAATTAAATAGCTAAAGGGGTATTAAAAATATAATAAAAATTTTAACACCCTGTTCCAGACATATGTTTTTAAAGGAAACTAAGGCTTATTTTTGACGTAGAATACGTCAATAGGATTTGATGCATGAATTTCGGAACACCCTGTATAAATAGCTATCTTTAACGTCCTATACAATTTATCCTTAAAAGAAAATATTAGTGAGTTTTAAAAGAAGTGCACTAATTTTATTGGTGACAGTCTTATATTTTATTTTACCTGTACTAAGTGTTAAAAAACAAACTTTGGAATATCTATAAAATTTCTACCTCAATGGGGCGTAACTTGGTAAAGAGCTTACGTCACTGACTACATGGATTACTTTGTTACGGTATTAATTGTTCTGTTTAGGTTAAATTTATTTAGGTTCAAAAGTGTCAAAATTAAGGGTGTGCGAATAATTCGAACTTACGAACAATTCGTATCGAATCGAATATCAATATTCGATTCGAAACTCGAATCGAATAATTCTTAAATTCGAATTATTTGAAAGTTATTTTCAAAGCAAGTGCTTTGGTGATATTTTCTATATTATTTGTTTGTCACTCTTGGGCGTAATATAGTTCTATTGTATGTAAAAGTAGCTTCTTATAATATACTTATAATTAAATCAAAATTAATAGTTTTGGCACGATTTGGCCTTACATCAAAACTGGCAGTTTTGTGAAAAGTGAATAGGGCAAACTGGATATAATATTCACTTTGCCCGGGTTTGAGATTATTTAGTTGCAGATTATAAATAATTTTATTGAAGTTGTAAATAAATACAAAAACAAAACTAATTAAGGCCATTAATTTATGTAAATCTGGAGAGTCAGTAAAGGGTATTGGTAAAAAATATGAGTTGGTTTATTTGACTCTATACATACTATAAACAAAATTTGGCAGATTACCTACCATTTTCAATGAAGATTAAGGGACGAAGCTAAATGTCTATCTCAAAATCGTTGACACCTACATATCAAAGAAGAGCAAAAGCAAAGTTTAAAAAAATAAAGTAAGACATATTGCTAAAAAATTAAATGTAGAATCAAAAAACGTTTCTATTCAAAATGAAATTCTATATATTAAGCAAGCGGCCGGAATTATATTTTAATAAAACTAAGAAAAAGTTATACTGTACTTGCCTAATAATGGTGTCTGGAAGATATTAATTCGTTTTTTTTTTAATGTTTTTTTTTTGGTTTAGGTTTAGAGGGTGTCTTCACAGTGAAACCACTAGGCATTATAAAGGCAAATTATTTATTATACTAAGGTTACAAGGGCTTAATAATTATTTGTTATGGTATTCCAGAAACATTTTTCTTATCCGTCAGACATAGCGCGACGTCACATCTGAAACAAATTATTCCAGTAAGTTTTAAAATATTTATATTTGATAAAAATTACCTTGTACAAAGCCACCTCGATTTGTGGGGTTCTGATTTGCTGCTACAAGAAGCACTTCTTCTTGGTTATTCAGAATGAATAGGCATATGTGAACATGAATCGTATCGAATTTCATATGGAACAATACGCTTAAAATGACTTACTGATCCACTTGATGAACGGCCCTTTTTTACAGCTGAGTCCTCTGACCCAATCAAACCCATAGCCACAGAACAAACAGCTCCAAGTTTTTTATTTGCATTGCCACCAGCTTTTTGTAAAGCGTAGAGATTAGTTTGAAATACTATATGGTTACAAAGGCTTTCTGGAAAAATTTGAAGAAACATATCGGTAGGAGTTTCTACATCAAGGCCAATTTTTGGTCCAGTTAATTCATTAAATATTTTCATATTTTTAAGCCATTTGTTGTAAATTTAGACCAAATGGTTTTTTTGCAAATTCTCGTGCTTGAATAACTGAAAGCGGGAGCTCATCATCTCTATCCCAGAATAAATAATTGATATTATTGACCTCCGTCACAGAAATATCCTGATCAAAAATAATGGGCATTGATTCTATGTCAAACATGTCAAAATTTGCATCACTATTAGAATTTGTCATATGTTCATCTTCCCCAATATCGTCGTCACTTACATCCCCCAGCTCGCTATTATCATCCACTGGAACGTCTTCATTAAAATCGAACAAGTCATCCGCTTTTATATTTTTTATTTGCAAAAATATATTTTTTGGACTACCACCTATAAATAACAAAAACAGAATCTATGAGTCCTAGTGTCCCCATGGTGAGCCCACCAGATATTTTCAATCAAAAATCATATTTATTTGTAGAACTAATGATTATTAATATAACAAATCTATAAAACAATATACTTGATAAATATTAAAACCAAAACTTACCCGCCATCTTCCTAATATATTGTTCTAATGCATAAAATCAATCACAATTTATCACTTAGCAAAAACATCCCTAAATAACTAAAATTATAAATTTAAAATGGCGCATGAACACATCGGCGAAGATTGCTTAGGGTGGGGCGATATCTTACGCCTACGTCATTACAGGTGTATTCGCCGCGAAGTCACCAGGCACTTAAAAATATATTTATTTTTAAGTGTCCTCACTGTGTGACCAGTACATGTCTGACATGGTGCCATGAGCAATGCTCCGCTTTCGATGGCAATAAAGACTATATCTATCTGTGATAACTGCCATTCTTAATTTTTAATATATATTACCTTTAAACGCGAATTCAAATTTTTACTGTTTTAAGTTTTGTTACAAAATATAATTTTTAGATTTTTGTAATAAGACGGTGGTCATTTACTTTACCCGGGCACCATATCCACTTTACCCGGGAGTCTGGGCAAAGTGAATAATATGACACGACTTTGAATTTCATTTTAGTTACTTATTGTTTTACTTCTGAACTTAAATGAGTACAAAATATGTAAACGCAAATAATAAAGACTGATTTGTAGTATTTATTTTGTTGCTATCTCTTATACCTTTCTTGATAAAGTCCCAAACATCTTAAGGTATTCACTTTGCCCGGACTTCCCCTATTGTATTAGTGTTGATTAAAATTACCAAATGTACTGGGTCAATTTTAATTTTTATTAGTATATAATATTTCTAGGCCTTTTTGTTTTTTTTTCCTAGGCCGTATGACCCTTTTATCAGTGTTGAATTCAGGGGGTGGCCCGGGGCGATAATCCCTCTTTCCCCTCACGGAGCAAAACAAATTCCCCCGGAGAAATTTACCAATTTAATGCTTAAACCATTAGTATGAATGTTACCTTGAAGTACTTGTTTGTTTCGTTTGTTTGGTTTTTAGACATAAGGACTTTTTTTGGTCTTTAACTTTTTGGCGGTATATATAGTTTTTTCTTTGGGTAACAGGATACACCCTGGAAAGATCAAACCCCCCACACGAAAAACATTCCTGAATTCAACACTGCCTATTATAGTATAATAAGAAATATTGACAAGGTTTTCAAAATTGTTCGAATTTGTTTTTGTGTATGGCAAATCTTGACAATTTATTATTTATATTACATAGTAAATAGTTTAAAGATTTGATTTACAATAATATTTGTTAAATTAAATTTAAATTTTTATTTTTTAAATCTCCCTTAGGAAGGCCTTATTACTCGCACCTACCTTACCTAGTACTGGGGCTCTATACAAGTATTTGTGCCATAAAGAATAAATAATATTTAATTCTAATAAATAAAGTATTAACAGCATCTTCAGGTTATCTATTATTTCAATAAAACTACTTCTTCGAAAACAACAAACAAATTTGTACTAAAACATAAAAGTGTCAAAACAGCAAAGATTTATCGGGTCACACGTCGGACAGTGATTAATCTACCCTTCGATTTTCCAAAGTTTCCGTAACGTGTAGATTTTAGATGTTTTTACCGAATTATAGAAGTGCTTGTCAGGTACGAACAGAAAATACAGTGGTTTAACATTCAAGATTTTCTGGCAAAAAATATTTTCTAAATGATTTTATATTAATAAAGGACTCCGCACCCTTTACATTAAACACCGGTATAGGTAAAATTCCCAAAGACTATATTACGTTAGAGTCCCATCTCTACTGGTAATATTTTCATAAAAATGTCGGGTGGTCACCGGTAATGTCTTGGATTTAGGGCTGCCTAAAGTGACGTCAGTGGATGATATAAAAAGCACATTACGTATGTAACTTTAAATACATTTTTATAAAACATAGATAGAACATCGAAATTTAGGTTATTTGGATAAATATACATCTATTTAGAAGATATAATTAGGTTTTAAAAATCCAAATCATAAGCTAATAAGGTTTAAACCATAAATGAAAGCCAAAACATTTAATTATACATTTTTATTGCACTTTTGACTTTTGAATAAGTTTTATTAGTTAAGGGTTTTAAAACAGTTCTACGGGATTTGTCAAGTTAAAGTTAAAATGATTATTTCCTACAACGAACACTATTTAATTTGACCTATTATTGCGGCTTTTAATGTTTTAAAACTATATTAAAATATATGAAAAAAATATATACCATTAATTCAAAAAGTTGCCCAATTTCGGCAAATTAGGTTTTGTTTTTGTCATAAATTACTCAAAACCCAAAATATCTAAAAAACTTTACGTTTCTGGCAGAGGAATTGCTAAAGAAGCTTATCCCATTTTTGTCCACAAAAATAGGATAGGCTTATTCTAAAAATAAAATAATATACAGGGTGCTTCATATAAAATAAGCGAAACCCATAAAAGTATAAAATGATAATACTTTAAAGTAACTAATATTAAATATTAGTTTCTGTACACTCTGTATAATGTTTGATAAAAAAAATAAATAACGTGATGGCACGGTTAATATTATAGCAATAAAACATAATAAATAAAGTGGAGCGTTAGTAAGGTTGGATATATTAAAATTTTGTTGTTGTTTTATTTTTTCAAAAATCCTAAATATTTTAAAACCTTACATTTTTGGTATAAAGATTGATAATAAAATATGTATTCCTTTAATCCAAAAATGGGCTAATATACAGAATGTTCCCTTAAATAAAACGTAATTTTGATATGGATTGTTATTTTTGCAGCACCCCGTATAATTCTCTTTATATTTTAATTTTTTCTTTGAAAGTACCCGCATATACTTACTACGTAAAAAAATATTTAAAAAATCCCTTTTAGTACTAAAGGTGGAGGCGTTTGTGGTGAGCCATTTTGTATATGTTAGTAGCGCCTTTTTGTGAGTCATCCTGTAGTTGCTTTAATTAAATAATTACGTCAAAAAAATATATTAAATATATTTTTCATGCTTTAGACGTTATACAGAGTATTTACAACAGATTAAAATAAATAGTTTGTTGAAGGTTATATATATTTTAATTTTAACTTAGCGCTTCCTGTAGGTGTGTTTTAAACACTTCAACTGTCAAAGCTTATTGAAAAATCAAAAGAAAAAAAACTGAAAGATTGCCCTTAACTTTTCTGGTAATTATTTTATAGTTTAAACCATTTTAAATATGCTTGTATTAAAACAGTTTTTTTGTATTTTTAACCATAAATAACCCAAAGTTTTATCTTCAATCTTTGTTTTTCAAAAAATTTTCTAAAGTAAAGCAATATAATATGATTTTATATATCATCTAGTGACGTCGTTTTGGGCAGTCCTAAACTCAAAATATTACCAGTGACCCCTAAATTTATATGAAAACATTACCAGTAGGAATGGGACCCTATCATTCTACAATATTAAGGAATTTTACCGATGCCGGTTTAAAAACATTTTAGGAACAGGTAAGTAAACAGGATCGGGTAACATTATTAAAAAAACAAAAATAAGAAATTAAACTACCTGAGTCGAAATACAAAAAAAGTCTATAAAAAAGCTAAGTATGCATTTTTTCAAAATAATTACCCTAAAAAATTTTAAACAGTATTAAAAATAATAATAATAATAATATTAATACATATATTTCATAAGCAAAATAGGTCAAAACGAAAAAGAAATGACAAAACCAAAAAACATCCTTACGTACCATATGTCCCAAAAATTAGAAACATATTTTAGAACTATAATATTTGAGTAGCACACATGGGACATAACATATAAAGAGTAATTTTAGCAAACTAAAAAAAAAAATCTTAGGAATAAAAAGTCACGTTGTCTATAAAATCATTGTAGAAATTTCAATTGTGTATATCCGTATAAATGTTATTAAAAAAACACTTTATTTTTAGAAGTGGATCTGAAACTTTAAGAAAATCCTACCAAAAAAATATTTATGCAAGATCCCAAGATAGGTGTTCCCAAAAGACAAATGTATCAAATGTTTTTAATTTAAAATTGCATTTTTGGAAAACTGGTCACATAGTCCAAAACTAATGAATATAAATATTTACCCCAATTGGAAATATAAAGGGGATTTATAAATAAAAATATGAAAAACTAACCAAGGGTAAAATACCTTTATTTTGTAAAAAACAACAAAGTTGTTTAAGTAAATGTGATAAAGAATAAAATTTTATGGCAAAATGTACAGGCTTTTATTTTTTTATTACGCATAACCACTTTTAAAATACTTGCCTTTAGAAAGCGAGTTTTTAAAATTTTATCTAATTTGATTAAATTTTCTTTTAAATTTTGCTATTTTTTGTCCATTTTTTAAGTTATAATGCGTTATGTAAAAAATTTATACAACCTTTTTTTTAACTTAACTTTTTACCTTTAAATTTTAACTTAAATTTAATTCTCTACAACATTAACTTTAACAATTTTGTCCTTTTTTTTAATAGTTGTACCTAACTTTTGGTAATTTTTAATATTTTTGATTATAACTTGCCCTGTATAGTGTATATCAGCAATTGAAGTAAAATTTTGTATTCCTTAGTTTTAGACTAACCAGTTTTTAGAAAATGCCGATTTAAAATTCAAAAATGTTGGAAAAACACTTGAACACATTGATCTTAATTTTTAGCTGCGGTTTTCTGGTAAATTTATTTATAAAGGGTGGCCCAAAAATAGGCTAGGACTCTCGATTTTATTTTTTTAAAAGAAATGCCTTTTTTTCTTAATTTTGTTAATTATGCATTAACTTTTCTTTTAACTCACTCGTCTTCAAGGTATAGCTATAGCTCAAGCGGTCCTAAAATTTACGAACAAAAATTTTAATAGAAAACATTAGTTGTGGCGTCTTTTATAATCTAATCTATACTAATATATAAAGAGGTAAAGTTTGTAACTTTGTAAGTTTGTGGTTTTGTAGCCGCTAATCTTTGGAAGTACTGAACCTATCATAAAAATTCTTTAACAATTAGAAAGCTACACTATTGAGGAGTGTTATAGGCTATATTTTGAATGAATTTCTAAACTGGTCAGATCAAATAGATTTAATTAGTAGCAAGCTAAATAGTATAAGTTACGGTATCAGATTGACAACAAAATATGTTTCAGAGGATGCGTTGAGGACATTGTATTTTGCAAACTTCGAGGCCACAGCAAGATATGGAATTATTTTTTGGGGTTGTAATTCCAAGATACAAAATATCTTTGTTATACAAAAACGTTTATTGCGAACAATATTTAAAATGTTATATAGAGAGAGTTGTAGAAATGTCTTTAGAGAAAAGGCTATTCTTACAATTTATGGTTTGTACATATTTGATACAATAATGTTTTTTATAAAAATAGAAATAGTTTTAGGGTAGAAAGTAATCATAATTACAACACACGTACAACAGAGGTAAATTACCCAATTCATCACCTATCATTGTTTGAAAGAGGACCATACTATAGAGGCATTCGTTTCTACAACAAGTTGCCAAATGATATTAAAAGTGCACCGACTTTAAAAGTGTTTAAAAGAAAAGTAAAACAATTTTTAATACAAATAGAACCCTACAGTGTGAAAGACTTTACAGAGAGACAATTGTAAAGTCTCTTTTTTTGTTGACGTGATTTCTTTTTATGTTTTTGTATTTGTATACCTGAATATGATCAGAAATAAAGAGTTTTTCTATTCTATACTATTCTATTTTTACTATGATTAACCAAAAGTTCAGACATTACCGTCCAACGAAGTGGGCACGGGTCATCTATCTTGGATAAACTATAACTAAAATTGATATTGACGTTACTATTTTCAACGGCTTTTTATGAGTATTTTTTAAAATAGATAAAGTGAATTAAGAGGAACGTATGTATGATAATGTCAAAAAACAAAACCTATATAGAGTGTTTAAAAACAAAGTATACATTTAAAATTCGATATTGACGTTACTATTCTCAACGGATTTTGAAGCGTTTTTTTAATAATTTTTTTTTTTTTAAATAGTTAACATTTAAAATTTGATATTACTCAACACATTTTTATGCGGTTTTTTAAATAGAGAAAGTGATTTAAAAGAAAGGTTTATATGTCTAAAAAAAAGAACATATACATTATACAGAGTATTTAAATAAAAGTTTACATTTTAAATTCCATGTTGACGTTACTATTGCAATTGAAAAAAAAGTGTTTATATAAATTGTGCACAGGTTTCTATGGTTTATAAAAAAATATTTAGAATTGTTACCTAAGAGTGCGCCGCCGCGCCGTGGCGCCACAACGGGTATTTGGGGGCGGCGCCAGGCGCTCCTAACGACCGAGATGTAAAGCGCCTACTTTATACATTGTACTTTACATGCAGCACTTTCTTGGACACGACAGTACACATAATGCGAGTGAGAGCGCCCTGACAAAATACTAAACCTGTAAGTGCACCGCAGACTGAAAAAGGTTGGAAATCCCTGATATTAATAATGTTTAAATTTTAATCTTAGTGTAAAAAGTAAGTTTTTGTCGATTTTCATGTTAAAGCGGATCATTTTGCCACCTCTGGAAACATGCCGCCGAAATCGGTCACCCTACCGGCTCACCCCTGGGGCCGGCCCTGGTGAACATGTATAATTAGTTATGTTGTTAACTAAGCAACCTTTCTTCTCTTAAAATATATGTTGTAAGCATTGTTGTTAAATTCTTTTACGAAATTAAAAAAACTGTACGAAAAATATAAATTGTGCGCTTTTTGGTTCAATTAAAAAACAAATTATTAATTTTACTTAACATTATAATAATAACTATAATTTCTAAATATTGTAAATTATTTGGTTGTTAAAAATTCAAACCATTTCGGTACACAAAAAAAAAATGTATTTTTTGTAGATCTTTAAATCTGGAAAATAAAAATCGGTAAAATAAAAAAAAATGTTAGTTGCCATATAAACGATTTTGTTGCTCAAATTGATCTTCAGAAATTGGTCACTAATCCATATGTTCTAATTAGATTCTCATTTGTTTTCAAAATATGGCGTAATTACAAAGAAACAAAATTTCCTACAATAACATAGTTTTAATTATTAATTATTTAATTATTATTTTAACAAATGTTCAAAAATACCGCCATTAACCTCTAAAAACATTCTACTTCGTTTGCGAAGGGTTGCTGTTGCTTTTTAAGTGAGTTATGTCTTACCTTAAGAAGCACTGCCGCATTTCTAATGCGTCGAATTAGAGCCTCCCGAGTTCCGACTTTCACTTTGTACACTTCATCTTTAAACCAGCCCCACAAAAAATAGTCCAGTGGTGTGAGGTCTGGAGATTTTGGAGGCCAACTAATAGGACCACCGCGACCAATCCATAGTCCTGGAAACTCTTTGTCCAATTCCTTTATCTGACCAGAGAAATGTGCGGGAGCTCCATCGTGCTGACAATACATTTCAGTTCTGATGTTAAGAGGAACATCCTCTAGTAAAGCTTGTAACTCATTTCGCAAAAAAAAAAAAATAGGTAGTTCTCTCCTAGGAGACGATTTTCTAAAATATTTGGACCAATTAAATAACTATCGACAATACCACACCACACGTTTACCGAAAACTTGTGCTAAAAATTAGTTAGACTGTTGCGTGTGGATTTTCTTTCGACCATACATGAGAATTGTGAGTATTATTGATGCCATCATGCTAAAAAGTATGCGCGATACAACAGGATAATTATTATTTATCCAACCACAAAATTGCATACGCTTATCATAATCTTCCAGTTGTAAGTGCTGCACATGCTGTACATGGTATGGATATAGGCCTTGCTCGTGGAGCGTGTTGATTACTCTTTTTCGTGGAATGACCAATTGAGTAGCAATTCTTCGTAAGCTGGTCGTTGCATCATCTTCTACCAAATTCAAAATATTTTCTACTTCATCTAAACCTTGTCGAGTGGCTCGTTCAGATGATATGTTACTACAAGGCAGGGTTTTTGGTCTCGCAAATTTTGTTAAAAACTCTGATAAATACGTTTTTGTTCGGATTTCTCCGGTGTAGAAATTGTTGACGGTATTCTTGAACAGCAGCTGTAGCATTTCCATTACAGAAGACGTAAACAAAAACCATATTTGCATATTCTAAATTTGAATAGATATGTGGCATTTTATAATACTTTATTCGTACAAACTCAAAAATGAACGCGTCAAACACACTGAAACTGACAAATGTCTGAACAACAAAACGGACCAAACAAGAGGTACTTATCATTTGTGATAAGAAGCGGTAAACTTTATTACATTTTATTTACGCGATATTTTGAAAACAAAAGAAAATCGAACAAGAACATGTGGATTTTTAAATTATTTTTACGTGTGCAATACACTCCTGGAGTTTAAATTATTTTTCAAAATTTGTTGCTGCTCACAAAATTATTTGTCACGGTGTAAAACATCAACAACAAAATAGAAACCGGAAGTCGGAGAAGATTGGAGAGTTCTTTTGGCGCAGAATACCAGAAAAGTTCTTAATGGATAGGATTAAAGTTTTAGCTAACCTTTGTTAATGTTGTAAAAAAATGTATATTAATAAAAATAATAAAATAATTATTTTTTCAAATATATAAACCAATTAAAAAAATTTTAAAGTCCGTAACAATACCACTTTGGTTGGTTACACTAGTCACCGACTTGTATCCGCAAACCGTCATTATTTTCATAATAAAATTTAAGTGTGACTTTAACAATTTCCTTTTAAAAAAATAAAAAAGAAACGTAACATTTATTATTTATCCTTGTTTACTTTTCCTAAGCTTTAATGGGTAAACCATATTTGCAGAGCTCCTTACTGTACTATAAATAAACACACAGAAATAATCAACAGTTTGTCCAACAAATATTGGCTTAACTTACTATGGTTTCTAGAAAAGCAGGGTCAACCTCAATATTTGTAAAAAATTTGGACAATAAAAGCAATAGAATTAACTGAAACTTTTATATTTTAAGCAAATACACGTGATGATCGACTTTAGGGGCAGTACTTTTCCAATTTCTCCTTTAGAGTACATTAATTAAATAATATTTTACAATAATTTACACTTACTTAAGTGCGGAACAGCTAAATAAAAAAGAACTTTTTAAAACTAAAATATGCCGACAATTTTGTACTCTTCGCCCACCGAATGTACGGGGACGACGCCGACGCTTGAAGGTAGAGAGAAAAAATTCCGCCGTATGGACATCTTTGAATATCATTTGACGATACTTTGGGGGCTCGCCTTGACTTCCACCCATCTTTCGCCATTTTTTTGTTCCCAGAAAAGCATTGTTGCCAAACTAATGAAAGTGTACGAAGAATATATTCGGTTTTTTAAACAAAATATTGTAATATGTGTACATAACATAATTACTTAAAACAGGTACCTTAAAAATATTAAAAAATATTGGAATAAAATGGTGGTAAATAAACTAGGAATTTTAAGATAAAAACATTTTAAAACCAACACATTTTTTGTCCGCATTCCTCTTATTAAGGATTATTCGCTGGGTAAACAGTATGCTTTTCTACTATTTATTAGAGAAACGAGTTCGTACGGTTCATGAGCTGTACACGTTTTGTGCCTATCTTCATGTCGTTGCCACGTTAACGTTATTATGATTACTTTAAGGAAAATGGCGTATCTGTTTTCAGATAAACGTGCAGAAGCAAGCGAAAACCGGTAAATAAAACTGTCCCCTTGGTTACTTAAATCTTTTTTTATTTGGTATATTAAAAAAATAACTAACCAGAACTAACCATAACTAACATAAAATGTACAAAAGTATTTTTTAATAGTTCAAAGCTTATTTTACACTTTAAATAAGTATTTTAGTTTAATGCCTTCTGGCATTAGTACCTTTTAGCTCATGTGTCACTACAATAAAAATTTGACAGCCTGCGGATAGGTTAAATAGAAATAGTTAAAACATAATTATTGCAAAAAAATTATAGCATGCAACACCTGCTTAAAGTGCCATTTCTTACTCATAGAACTGGCGTCTCGGCTGACTGCTCGTGGTGTTAAACGCCTCATTCGTTAAAAAAATATTACTTTATGCACCTGTTAAATAAATATCTAATATACAGGGTGTTACAAAATGTTGTTAGAAAAATTTAAAAGCAGATTCTCCTATTAAAAATATAAAAAAAATGGTATGGACATCGGTCCGTATATTAATTGCTTTTCAGACACAGGGTGTTAAACTTTTAAAAGATGGTTTTTTAATAATATTTTGAATATTCCTTATACAATTTTAATAAATTTTGGCAGTGTTATTTGTTACATTTAGAGGCTAATTTAGCTTTAACTTAATTACATTTATTTAGTTTGGTAGCTATGCAAGAGAAATTTTAACGAATATTTCTGACAAAAAATGTACGCCACTGCCTTTTTCAAATTTTATATTTTATTTGGATAAGGCAAGTAAAATTACAGCTTTCTTGGCCTTAATTGTTTTTCTATCCTGTTTAGTTCTTGCATATTTCTTTTGGATAATATTTTAATTTAATTTTGTAAATAATTAAATGAAATTAACAAGAAACACTTAATTATAACATTACCACTAAGACTAGCAAATTATCCCAAATTAAGTGTTTTTAAAATTTTACCCATATTTTTGAGTGGGCCAGGGATATAAAAAAAGAACATTTTATTTTATTTTCCGGAAACCAAGCAAAATACAAAAAATGTTTATAAGCCCAACACAATGTATTTGTATTTAATTAACCTAAATAAAATAAAAAACTTTTACAAAAGTCAGGAAAGTACATTTTTTTCTGAAATATTCGTTAAGGTACCTCTTAATACGCCACTGGATTGGGAATATTTATTCAAATTTAATTTTAAAAAGCCATTTAGGTCTACAAATAAATTTGCCAACTTTATTCAAAATCAAATAAAAAATATTAAATAACATTTATTTACAAAAAAACCTTTTTAAAGAAAGTTTAACACCTTTTATTTGAAAAACAATGCATTTTCGGAACTATGTTTGTACAAACTTTTTTATTAAAACATTCTGTTACCCCCTGTATATCTATATACCTATTACCATAAGTAAAGAAGCGTTGCCTAAAATTCACAAATTCGCAGTAAAATTAATGAAGAATAGGAAAGATTTATTGAATATCACGACAGACAAAGACTAATAGATTCACCGGTTCTCCAAGTCTTTCTTTTACCGGTATGTTTTATATGTTTTCGCTTAACTATGAAAGGGGTTTGGTTAAGCATAGCGCCGTTATTGATTGGTTTGTTTACCGATAACCGGCGACACTGTGTTTGCCTTAATGCTCAGGGTTGATCCGAGCTAATATTGACTGGACAAACTACTGGTATTTCTCTGTTTATTTACAGGAAGTTCATGCATAAAACTGAATACTAGTAGATAATATTAAAAATACATAACACCCACCAACATTATATTAACTATTTCCTGTTACCCAACTTCTTTTGTAAAATTACATAAATAAAAGTTAAAACTCCTTACTGCTTGTTATTTCTTTGCACTGCAAAGTTGCAT
>JACEGR010008739.1:0-33754 GCA_014170235.1 Listronotus bonariensis
AAGAATGTACCTAAAAGATAGTAGCAAATCGTTAGTCTATATATAAGCCACAAATATTTATTTTATTATTAAAAAGTTGACTAGTAACTAAAATTCGGCCAAAACCCGACACTAACCTACCTAAAAGCTCCTAACTCTCGCTTTTAGGCTTGTATTGTCTTCAAATTTTAAATATGTGCAGACAAAGGATGTATCTAGAAGATGATATAATATTTAGGGTCTATTCAAGCCAAAATATTTTTCTTATTATTAGAAAATTGACTTCTAATTGAGATTCACCCGATACCTGACACTAACCTACCTAAGAACTCTTAAATCACGCTTTTGGGCTTGATTTGCCCTCAAATTTACAATATGTACAGACAAAGAATGTATTGAGAAGATAATAGGATATTATTGGTCTGTCTAAGCCAAAAATATTTATTTTATTATCAAGAATTTGACTACTAACTGAGACTCAGCCAAAACCCGACAGTAACCTACCGAAAAATTGACTACTTTTGCTTTAGGTCTTGTATTGCTTTCAAATTTGTAATATGTGCAGACAATAGGTATATGTAGTAGATGGCGTTTGAACTGTAAAGACGCGTTTGTACCGCGCCATAAAATATATCAGTTAATGGCGTAATGAGTGCAAATAATAGAAGTTTTATTGGGAAGACGAATAGTAAAAGCTTTAATCAAAACAGTTTTATGAACAAAATGTCTCCAAAAGTTACAAGTGATGTAAAATCAGCAATCAAAAGAGTTGCTATGCGATGAAGAATTCCTAACTAAAATATTTTTAAAGGTCAGTGATTAATTGGATACCTTACAAAAAATTGTAAACAACCAGGACGATAAGATCCGTCAACTTGAAGGTCAGCTTGAAAATTTTCAACAGATTTCAAAATAAAACAACATATGTATTTATAATATGGAGGAAAACACAAATGAAAATGTCAATGAAAAGGTTGTTAAATTATGCAATGAAGTACTGAAAGTACCGATTAAAAAGAAAACATCGTAAAATGCTACCGAGTGGGTGAAAATAAGAAAAATATCAGGCCTGTGATTGTCAAGTTTAAACTTCTCAACAAAAGGTGCAGAATATGAAAAGCTGCAATCTTTTAAAAGAAAATTCGAATAGCTAAGGACCTAAACAAGAACAGAATATTACTACTTAAAAACACTTCAGAAGTATGAAGGAAATTGCCTTTACACGCTTTGAAAATATTTATGTGAAAACGGAAAACATTAAACGTATACAATATAGCAACGATCTACAGGAAAAATAGTAAAAGTGACTTTGTCCTTTTTTTGCCTGAAAAAATGTATTTGTTTTTGTAAACCAATGAAGGAGAGCGAGGCGGAAGACGAGTGTTTATTAGTTTTTATATATTTTTATCTATTACATTATTGTGTTAATGAATATAGTTTATTTTAGTTTAAATTGATTATGATTTTGCATTATCTAGAAGCGGTTGATGAGCATGGTGGACTGAGCACGGCTGTCTTGGACGATATAGATCAGGTAGATTCTTTATTTGGTAGAAATAGTAATTTTAATTTAATTCACCTAAACATACGTAGTCTGCAGAAAATTTTTGATGAATTACTTTTATATTAAATTTAAATCATTTTTACTTGGATAAAATTAATGTAATAGTTTTGTCAGAAACATGTAATTTGTGCGATATTAATAACTTTAGAATTGATGGATTTAATGCCCTTACAACGAATCACTCTTTAATAAAAACGACGGTCTTGTTATATATATATATATATATATATATATATATATATATATATATATATATATATATATATATATATATATATAAAACATAATATACCAGTAACATACGAAATTATTAAGCTTAGTCAAATTAGTCAAATTAATCTGATTGGATGTAACTTTAAAATTTGCGACATAAATTACGGGCTAACAGCCTCTTAGAGACCACCTGCGACTAACAAATTTCTGTTTTTAGAGGTTTTTGAAACATTTTTTACAAATTTAAAAATGGGATGTACTGAAATTTAATAAAAATAAACAAACCTACAAGAAAAACTGAAACAATGTCTAGTTTAATTGATCACATATTTCTTAAGATAGCAAATTTAAATAATAATAAAAAATATACCATTACACAATAGCGTTGTCCTTGCGAAATACCGAAAAAAAACTCTACTGCACCAAAGACTCAATACAAAAAGATCATTAATTACACTCATTTAAATGAAATTTAAATGAATTATTAAAAAGGGAGACATGGCAAGGGGTATATTCTTGTAATGAAATATTTATAAGGAAACTTTTAAATTATATAACGCAGTGCATTCAAACAAAAATACCAAATAGCAAAAATCGTAAAAGAAAAACCTGGATAACCAATGGTATTATTAATTCTATAAAAAAAAGAAACAATGAACTTTAACAAAACTTTTTTTAAAACACTACACTATTATAAGTCTTATCGAAATATTCTAAACAAAATTATAAACGCAGCAAAAAATACTTTTTTAATCAAAAATGTTGGAAGCAGATAAAAATTTTAAACAAATTTCGGAAACTGTAAATAAGATATCGGGGTTGAAAAAAATAAAATAAAAAAATACTTACAGTATTAAAAGGGAGACATTTTTTTAATAAAAAAACGGAAGTAGCAGATTATTTTACCAAATGTTTTATAAATATTGGGGAAGAAATTCAAAACAACATAAAAAAATCAAAACGTAAAAACAGTCAAAAATTTAAAGTTGCTAAATCCTTTTACCTTAAACCAGTTTATAAATAAAATATAATAAAACATTTTTGTTTTTTAAAAATGACTCATCTCCCGGCGAAGATAAAATAACTAGTTTGTTAATTAAAAGCATACATCTACACATAAATAAACCTTTATTGTACTTAATTAACCTTTCAACTTTTAAAAGTACCTTCTCATTGGAAAATGTCTATAGAGACACCAGTATTTAAATTGTGTGATCCAAATTTATTAACAAATTATAGACCAATCTTTGTTATAAAAGTTTTTGCAAAATTTTTGAAAAGTACTTTAAGGAAATATTGTTAGAATTTTTAGAACAATAAAATTTTCTTTATAAAAAACAATTTGGTTTTAGGGACTTAAAAAGTACAGAAGATGCCGTGTTTGAACTTATAAAGGATATACATTTTAATTCAAATAATAAAAAGAAATGTTTGGCAATTTTCTTAGATTTGAGCAAAGCGTTTGATACCGTTTCACATAACATTCTCTTTGATAGGCTGGAGGATGTTAGTGTACGAAATGGTTCAGGTAGTTTACGTTCTCGGTAGTAATTAGACGTCGGAAGGGAGCTTATACCCGGCTCTCACGTGGAATCGTGCATGTGAAGACGTACTGGTGCCCCGAGGAATATAGAAAACTCACTGCTAAATTGAAAAGTCATCTTTTTTCTGGAACTAGGCGCTGTGAGTGAAGATTCCTATAACCTGATGTTTTTCTGTTTGACGTGCTGCACGAGGTATTCTTCAATGGCGGAGAATGGAGGCGGGCACTGCGGTTGACGCCAGTATTAAAAGAAACCGGTTATGCGCGATACCAGTATCAGTTCTTGGGAAGATGGCCGCAATTTATGCATCTTATAGCTTCGTTATTAACATGTGCTAGGAACTTCTGGGAGCTACAAAGCTCGACTATCCAGAGGTTCCAACGACAAAGTCCTAAAAGCATATAAGCGACATCGCTTATATGACCGGAAGGGAGAGAGCCGGCGATTCACTAGCATAAAAGCCATAAACTAGCAAGCAAGCAAATAATTATCTTGTAGGTAGAAAACAAAGTGCAAAAATAAACGATTTCATAAGCAATGAGGAAACTGCTATTACCGGAGAACCGCAAGGCACTGTGTTGGGGCCGATTCTTTTTCTGGTGTATATTAACGAAATTGAAGATTTATTAAGAAATGATAATGTTATATCATAAATATGCTGGTGATACTGCACTTTTTTACGGGTGAAACATGGGAACAGGCTTACCGGCGGGATGAGTTGGGTCTTAGTCTAGTAAATCGGTGGCTGTTAAGCTTGAATTTTACAAAAACACATTTTATGACTTTTTCAGCTACAATTGTTGATCAACCAGAAACATTAATTTTAAAACACATAAAATAAAATATTAAAGACTGTGGGTTGACCAACATAACATAAGAAAATTATATTACAAATTTTACCAATTAAAAAATATATTAAATAAAAAATTTGCTAATAATTTATAACTCTTTGATTAAATCCATACTTAGATATTGCATTATAATTCAGGGAAGCTCTTATAGTACTACCCTTAAAATGTTATCTAAATGTCAAAATACGGTCTTAAAAATAGTACTAAGTAAACCACGACTTTATGCAATAAATTTGCTATATCACGAAAACAATATCTTAAATATTAGAAACTTGTACACTTTAGCCTGTTTAAATTACCTACCCAAAAAAAAATTTTCTCCATAAGAATGCATAATTATGCAACATGAACAATAACAAATGAAAATCCACATCTACCCCTATTACATAACGCGTTTTGTCAAAAATCCTTGATTTATTATGCTCCAAAAATGTATAACATTACCATTTTCAATTAAAACTTAAGTAAATCTAATATATTATATAAAATGCTAATGTACGTTCGTGTGTCCACGATTTTCGCTATCATCCGCAACTCCGATCGACTTCCCGTCGGGGTTACAAATACCCCTTGGTCTCCCATTGTGAGTAAGGGAGTTTGGTCGGGGTGGGTGGAAGTGGGTGGTTGTGGGTGGCAAAAATGTAAAATATGTGTAGTGGCGCCATCTGTTGTCGAGTAGTTGAACTTCATTCAGAACAACGGTTATTTGGGTCTCATATAAACTCCCGAGCGAAGCCGGGAATCATAGCTAGTATTAATATAAGATTATATAGAAAACCAGTTAAATTTTTATTCATGAAAATAAAAACTATTCTACTATCTTTATCTATTTGAATAATTTTTTTCCTATCCAATCATTGTTTTTTTTCGTCCAAGTAGCAGTGTCGAGGTCTAAGCTGTGCATCATGTATTTTTAACCATCTACGTGGTAATGGGTGAAGTGATACAGCACGCAAATTGTATTTATACGATTTAGGCATAATCTCTTCATCCGGCACGATATTCTGACCCTACAGTTATGTTTATTACTCTATTTAATTATTTATTTTTTATGTATAATAGTTGTTAACTTTAGGGAAGATATTCTGTGATATACCTTGTAAATTATAATTAACTTTCTTAATATATGAGTATGAGTATAAAGGATGTATCTAGAAGATAAAAGACATTGTTGGTCTCTTAGAGTCCCAACTATTTTTGATATTATTAGGAAATTGACAAATAATAGAATCCATGTCAAAAGCCGACATTAACCTACTTAAAAATTCCTAACTCTCGCTTTAGATCTTGTATCCTTTTCAAATTCGAAACAGGTGCGAAAAAATATATCTAGAAGATACCAACCTGTTCGTAGTTTATCCGAATCCTAAATATCTTATCTATACAATAATTAGGGCAGTGTCAAAATTGGACACTTACTCACCTAAAAATTCCTAACTTTGGCTTTTGAGCTTGTATTGTTTTAAAATTTAAAATTTATACAGGCAAAGGAAGCACCTAGAATATAATAGTTTATCCTAAGTTTATTTAAAAAAATAGTATTTATTTTATCAACGAGAAATAAGATAATAGCAAAAACCCCGAGCATTTAACCTTTTTTTTACGCACTTTACCTATTTATTACCCCTTTTATTGTTAAAACTTTTTATAGGTCTTCACGATACGCACCCCGAGTAACCATTGAAACTACCGATGTTACCAATAATGAATTTGCTCCCTACGATACAAATTTCTCAGAAACTGAGTTTCCAAGCCGTAAGTATACTCATTATTATAAAATATACACGTCGTACCAATTAGCCAATACGTAGAAAGGAAACGGTCTAAAGCAACAACAAAACTAGCTCGATTAGTCATCCTATTCGGAATATTTACATGCAGGTATTCTTTGTGTAATCTCTACCTGCTAGTATTTAACACACTGAAAGTCAATTTAAACGTATCGAGCTGGCACGACCTGAAAAGTATGTAATGGATATAACTAGTCTGCGTTTTATTTTATTTTTTTGTCAAAGGTTTTGTAACGGTTTTCGGGTAATTAATATGTGGTGATTTAATAAATGTGGCGCATTTTTCTGTATCAGGTCAAGTTTTTCTATTGGATGATCTTTCTGTTGGATACACGCCTGGAAAGAATGGTACCGCTTCGGTCCTGGTCCCGGGGTATACGAGCTGACCCTGTTCAGCCCTATTGACCCCTATGTCCCAGCCGGTCGTCTGAAAAAAATTAAGGTAAACCCCCAAAAACCCAAAAAAAAGAAAAAATCTAATTAAAAAATACGTTTCGGTTGCAAGTCTGCCGCCGTTGTCAAGTTAAAAAATAAAAATTACCTAATATTTAAATTAATAATGATTTAAATTTTAGGCTTTTTAGTACCGCAAGCTGAAAATAGAGTTTGACATTTGTGTCATGAGTGACATATGTAACTGGTGTATTTATTATTTGTAAGACAAAAAAGGTAATGAGTTACTTGATTTTTAGTTTTCCTTAAGATACTTTAGTATCGAGCAAAGGCAATCAATGTTATTTAAATTAACTGAAATTAATGCTACATAATATTCTTTATTTAATAATATATACGCATGATACAAAGATTACAAAGGGTAGGATCAACAGCGATTCCAAATTAGTTCGCTTTGCGCATGACGTAACAATGTGACTTTTTTGGCGCAATATTTAAATTTAGGTCCTAAGAACGCCTGCAATGTTTGTGAATTTTAGTTATTTTTAAATATGAGGACGAGTATAGAGAAATATCTTTCTAGAGTAATCTAAAAATATAATATTTGATTTTAAGAAGCTTAAGGTGGTAATATGTGCATAAACGGAACTTACGTAATAAACCACTCTTTAAAGCACTTAAAAACATAATATGATAGTGAATATTATTTGATAGTCCGGGAATATATGGTAAAAATAAATTTGTAATAGGTCTATTTTAATTTTGTCTTATATTTGGATTTTCAAATTCTAGAAAACAGTTATTTATAAAATCAAGAGGTTAATTATTTTGAATTAAAAAATCTTTTAAATATTCTTTTTCACTGTTTATATTGGGATTAGAACAAATAAATTTAATTCTATCAAATAGACTTTTTACAACTCCCTTTTTAACCATTTTGGGGTGTTTTAAGTTAAGTTTATCTATTTGTATGTGTAGGTTCTCTGTAAATTTTTGTTTCGAAATCGAATCGAATCGAAAAAATCTTTTTTATTAAAATGTCAAGAAAAGGTAGTTGTTTTCTTTTTCTAAAGTAAACTTAATAGTTGGTTCTTGTGTATTAATGTGTGTTAAAAAGTTATTTAAACAGTGTTCGTCATGTTGGTATACAGAAAAAATGTCATCTATATATCACCACCAAACTAAAGGTTTATGTTTATATTGACAATTCTCTACTAAATTAGACTTAAAATTTTCCATAAAAATAGCTTTGTTCGCGGGTTCGATTCTGAACCGGTTCTGAGACTATTCGCATGCGCAGTGAAAAAGCAGCGTTCGCGGTTAGTAAAATCCTGAATTTTTAGTAACAATTCTGTGTTTGCGGGTTACAATGGAATCAGTTCATTACCGGTTCGTAACCTGATTAGCAGTCCTGGGATTTTTGTTGGAACTAAAAGTTCAGTTCGGAATTACATGCACATTGTCGACATGGTCAGATGTTTTCTGTTCTTGTGGTACAGAAATATACCATTGTATTACAGTTTATTTGTTTCTGCCACTTTTTATGCGGGTTAATAAACCTGTTAAATATTTTTTTATTTTTGTGATTCTGTGCGTATATAAACAAAGGATTTTTAATTGTATTCCGTATGAATGTATGTATGCAATAAAATAAATAAAGATTTAATTAAAAAATATAGACAATATTACAAGATTTTACCATATCTTGTTGTTTGAATTTTATCCTTAGTTAAATACACATACTTATGTTAAAAACAAGAGGAGACAGGGAATCCCTTGTCTTCCGCCGAGAGACCTCAAGTGGCTTTCGACAGTATAACAATTTACCTTTTTGTTTGAATTTTTTTTGTGTAGTATCCAATTTAACCATGAAAAATCCTAACCAAAAGGCTAGGTTAGAATACATCCTCAGCTGTATAAAAAATCGTTCGCGGTAAATAAAAATTCCGAACTAATAAATAACTAGACATGTGCTTTAAAACAATGCTAAACCAGTTCGGTTCTAGTTCAGAATCAGTTAATTACTAGACCCGCGAACAAAGCTAATATTTCTTAAAAAAGGTGATAAAGGTGAACCCATAGCCACGCCAGAAGTTTGTTTATAAAAATCAGTGTTATATTGAAAATATGTTGTTTTGACACAAAAGTTAGTAGCTCAAGGATAGTGTTTATGTTTAGTTTGGTTGTTTCCCCAAGATGGACATCATTTTCTAATTTATTTCTAACAATTTTTTTATCTACTGGGACTTTTGTAAATAAACTAACAACATCAAAACTTACCAGTGTATTATTTGGATTAATATTAATGTTAGTTAATTTCTCTAAAAAATGTTTAGAAATTTTAATGTATGTATTAGTATTGTTTACTAAAGGATCTAAAATATTAAGTACAAATTTTGCTAGTGGATGTGTAGGTGAGTTTATGCAACTTACTATAGGACGTAAAGGTATATTAGGTTTATGTATTTTTAGTACTCCGTAAAAGTGTGGTGTCTTACTGTTGGGTGGTGTCATTGCAGTTTAAATCTTTTAATATCTGTAAAACAGTTTTTGTTTTTTAACATATTATGAATTTGTTTTTTAATGCATTCAGTGATGTCATTGTTTATTTTTGTGTAATTACCATTATTTAAAAGAGACATTATTTTATTATCATATGTATTACAATCTATTATACCTTTTTTTCATGGTATTGTCTCTTTTTAATGATTGTAATACTTTTTGTTTAATTTGTGTTAAGATTTTATTTAATTTTAAAAGTTTTTTTCTCTTTTGTTCTAATTCTAAATTCGTCTTGGTGTTCTATTGGTAAGTTTTGACATGTTTCTTCTATGCAAGAAATAATGTCAAGCTTGGGAACTATTTTTGGTGTAATTGCAAAATTTAAACTTTTAGAAAGAACTAGTTTTTCAGCATTTGTTAGTTCTTCTTCAGTTAAGTTAATTACAGTTTTATTAATGATGTCATTATTTCTGACGTAAAATAAACCTTTAGTTTATTGGGGATATATAGATGACATTTTTCTATATACTATATTCTATATTAAGTTTTCTTTAGAAAAGAAAACAACTCACAACTACCTTTTCTTGACATTTTAATAAAAAAGATTTAAACAATTTCGAAACAAAAATTTACCGAAAACCTATACATACAAATAGATACTTATTAAACTTCAACTTAAATCACCAAAAGTCATTTGTTCTAATTAAAATATAAACAATGAAAAAGAACATTTAAAAGATATTTTAATTTAAAATAATTATCCCCTTGATTTTATAAATAATTGCTTTTTTGAATTGGAAAATCCAAATATAAGACATAATCAAAATAGACCTATTACAAATTTATTTTTACCATATATTCCCAAACTATCAAATAAAATTCAACGAATGGAAAATTAATTTAATATTTGCACAATCTTTAAAACACAAAACACCATTAGATCTCAATTAACAAAAACAAAACCATACAACTTCAATGAAAATACAAAAAAATATTTATAAAATACCTTGCCAATGCAATAAGTTTTATATACATAGGTGAAACTTGTAGACCATTAGCTAAACGCATAAAAGAACACAGATCATACATTAAAAACACAGAATTTCATAAATCAAAAATCTGCCAACACGCATTTGATAACTATCATAGAATAAACTGGGATGCTTCTAGTATTTTACCAAAGGAAACTTGTTCTAAAAAAAGCAAAGTCAAAGAAAGTGCGTATATATTATTAAATAAAGATAATTGTGTAGCATCAATTTCAGTTAATTTAAATAACACTTGGTTGCCTTTGCTCAAAACTGAAGTATCTTCAGGAAAACTAAAAATCAACTAACTCATCACCTTTTTTGTCTTACAAAAATAAATACACCAGTTACTTATGTCACTCATGACACAAATGTCAAACTATTTTCAGCTTGCGATACTAAAAAGCCTAAAATTTAAATCATTTTTAATTTAAATATTAGTTAATTTTTATTTTTATTCTTTAACATAAATTTCACTTGACAACGGTGTCAGACTTGCCACCGAAACGTCCTTTTTAATTAGATTTTTTTTTCTGGGGTTTTTGGGGGTTTTCCTTAATTTTAATTCACCACGACCGACCAGTTCATAGGGGGTTAATAGGGCTGAACAGGGACAGCTCGTATACTCCGGGACCTGGACCGAAGCGGTCCCAATCTTTTCAGACGTGTACCCAACAAGAAAACCATTCAATAAATGAATCCGCCTAACCAATTTAGAGCATATCTTCAAGTTTTTTCTATCCGTATATTTTAAAAAGCTTTAGAACATAAGCTATACGACCCCAAATATTTGGTACAAATTCAATTTGACAAGCTTAAAAATTACAACTGCATTTATTTAAAGTAACAATATAATGTTATAACAATACTGTACCAAAATCATGTTTTGCAGTATACGTGAGGTGCCAATGGCTCTGTCTTGAACACCGAGTTTTAGTTCCTGGGCCAGTAGGGTAGACTAGGTACGCTTGTGACAATTTTATTTTTATTTGACGACCAATAATTTTGTTAATGTGGCAGTTAGCTGTACAATATAGGTTTAATATAATGAAGAGTACATTTGCCCACGTATAAACACATAAAAATATTTCTAAGTACTATGGTTAACTTACAGGGGCAAGTTAGAGAAAAAAAGGGAAAGTGTCGACCACACCCCAGGGGCGGTTGTGACAGTACTTGGGGTCGGTAGTGACAGGTTCAAAAATACACACTGAATTCGGGACCTCTCCAGTTGGACCGTACAGGGATGCATACGTGTGCCAGCCTTGCAGTGTCAAATGTTTTAGGTGTCGGACTGGGCGAACGCGTCACTTTTTTGTCGTTTAGATTTCCTACAATGTTTTACATGCAATTTTTTAACATTTTGCTAAAAATCATAAGGGTTACAGCCAGGAAACTCGCCTAGTCCGATACCCGATATATGTGTTTGAGACTTATGGTTTAATGAATGTAACCCTTACTATTTTTGGCACAATGTTTAATAATTGCATTTAAAACATTGTAGTAAACTTGTCCGACAAAAAAGTGACGCGTTTGCCCAGTCTGACACCCGAAACATTTGATATTGACAGGCTGGGTTAAAGCGCCGCTTTCAGATATGGTAGTATAAACATCTGTGGTTGATTTGTCAAAAGGAACCCCCTAAAAGATTTTAAAAGTGTTCTTATCAAGAAGACCACTTTATTACTGACCCAGGGACTATTTGAATGGAAATTGAAAGAAGACAGGTACATTTTTTTCACAATATTCGTGATGTTAGACCTACAATTAGGTAAAGTGACTTGTCCACATATAAGACTGAGCCTGTCTGGGTCGTGTTTACATTTTTTCTGTTCATTATAAAATCAGTAACGGTTGCACTCAGATAAATAAAAAACACTAACCACTTGGATAGCTCAAGAGTGATTTAGGCCCCTGAGGCCGCCTTGCGTGCACCGAGGGAGTTTAAACATTTAAATAAAGCACTATCACAGGAAACGTATCACAATGTTCGCGCGGCATTGCCAATAATTGCAAAATTTCCTTTGATTTTTCCTAACGACCAATTAGTTTTATTTTTTACCAGAGAATGAAAAGTAACATTTGTATTTATCAGTTTTGGATCATGCGAACAGTTTTACCAAAAGGGCGTTTTAAAATTTCAAAATTTTGGGTCTATTTTGTCCTCTTGTAACACCTATCCTGGGACACACTGTAGATATAGACTTAAAAAAAGGGTGTAATGTTCTGGTTAGTTCTCGTTACACGTACATGAGTTTAAAAATAAACGCAGCTTCCAATGGGTGTCATGCTTATCTGACAACTAAGATGGGATTTGTAGCTACCCTGTTAAAAAAAAACTAATACAATTCCACAGAACCAATTAAAACCATTAGATTCTGCGACAAAAGCACAATAGGAACCGGGTCGCGCTTGTGGCTTGCTCCCGCGGTTCGACCGAGCAGCAACCATTCAAGTTATGGAATGAATGGTGTGTGAATGAGAAGGAGTAGGGGTACCGGCACAATAAGCCTTAAGGCTGCAGTGCACCACCTTGGACAGGGTATGTAAAAACGTAAGACAATTTGCCGTTTGTATGGGACTGTCACGGTTACTTGGATCACATCCCAAGCAGCAAGCTGACGTCTTAGTCACGCCTCTTTTTAGTAATTTTTGGTTATTTTTTGTTAGCAAACACGTCATAAGATGACGACAAAGTGACGTTAACCGTTAAAATGACCTACAATCCGTCATATTGATGTCTATACTTTTTTTTAAAGCTTGAATGATACAATGTTTTATTTAATAAAATTATATTTCTAATTATAAAGTAATCATACCTGATAGTTAACAGGCTTTTCATAAAGATAGTGTTGGATGAATGTGTTATGTATAACGTGATAACAACTGAAATTATTGGTCTCATTTTTCTTTCATTTGATATTCCGCTTGAATTTTGACACACATATAATGTCACATGGGGCTCCTTTAAGTTCGAGGTCTAGGGTTAAAGGCCACTTCGCCCGTGCTTTGATACGCTACTGTGTATATTAATAATATTGCATGCAAAAAAGAGGCCTCAAAAACAGCGAATCAAAATGTAGCTCATTTTAGCAGAGTATATTTAAAATTTAGGCGAATGCGCCAGAAAATATGTTAATATTTTATATTTTGTTACCTTTTTCAACAAACCTGAGAAGTGGTTTATTATTAAAAATGGAAATATCTGCCTGTAGGTGTATTACTGTTATGTTTGAAAAGATACACCTCAGCACCTAAAAATAGAGATTCCATAAATCACATACCATAAATTTATAGTTATTAAATCATACAAATAATACAGTGTGAAGCAAAAGTTTCACCGTTGTACGGTTTCACCAAGCAAAAAATTAGTGGGTACGCCGGTAAAAATCAAACATTTTAACACGTATTTCCTATCCCGACTGTAGTAAGAATGAGTATTTTATTTAATAACAACCATACTTTTCTTACGATTGTTTTTAAAAACTAAAAATTATGAGTTAAAGATATAACAAGTCAGTGCTGAGCTGGATTTACCAGCAGGTTGAGTAGGCTGCCTAGGGCGGCAGATTTAGGTGATATTTTTTTAATTTTATTTATAAAATAAAAAAAAAATATATGTATTACACACAAAATACGAATTTCGAAAATTAAAGAGAAATTAAAATATGTTACAAAAACACCAAATATTTCATCATCCCTACATAAACAAATGCTAAAATATACCTTAATGATTATGTATTTTTTAATATTGCAATACCACTACGATAAAGGAATAGAAATCTGCAGCAAATTTGCAAATTGTCAAATTCAATCTCAGAAATAAGTTATATTACTTCTTTATGCGTAAAAATACATTCCTGGACAAAAAACCGGACAAACAAAATTTTGATTAAATTTAATCTTAATTAAATAACTTTTCGGTTTTCTGACAGATTTTATTTATTTTATGAAATTAGGTGTTATACAGGAGAGAGCCAAATGTTGTATTTTGCCTTAATTTTCGAACACCCTGTGGAATAATTTAACGTTAAAAATTTGTATTTTTGATAATAGTTTTTTTTTAAATATCGGTTTGCCAAGTTGGTAATTAGTTTACGTAGTTTTTAAATTAGTAATCAGACTTTTGTTATCTTTTAAGATACACAAGATACGACAAAAAGTAAAATTTAAAAAACACCTTTAAAAAATACTTTTTTATAGTCATCTTTATTAGTTTCAAAAAATATGACCATCCAAATCTCAAGTTTCCCCAATATGTTCTTAATATTTCGACCATCATAATTAAAGTGCATTGCTCTCTTTAAAAATTGTATTTTCTTTTAGAATAGAGATACAGATCATAAGAGATACTGATAGAAATAAAAAAGGAAATGTTAAAAGGATAGGGCAATCCAGTACACTAATAAAAAATTGTGACGTTAAATTTTTCCACAAGTTGTATAACACCTTATCCTATAAAACTTTATGCAATCCCCATAATAAATAATAAATGATTAAAGAAGCTGCAACTGAACCAAAAATCATAAAAATGGGTCAAAAACCAAAATGTTATTTTAAATTAAATTTGAACAAAATTTTGTTTGTCGGTTTTTTTGTCCAGGACCAACTAAAATTGACTAATTTTTATTAAATAAAAACCCAGTTCACTATCTTATAGAGATATGTCTTTTAATTTAAATTAATCGAATAACTGTTACTTGGCCGACTGCGACTTGACAGTAAAAAATCTCTCCACAAAATGTGAAGTTAGGACAATTTGCTGATTAGAAAATGAATACATTTTAATTTAATTATTTTATTTGAAGTACGAAAAAGTTTGAAAAATCCAAATGAGCATGCCTAGAGAGCTAATGTCGGACACAAATTATTACAATTAAATGTTTACATTAAGGTACCTGGGGCATATAAGGCCCGAGATTTAATAAATCCCACATTTAAAAACTCACGACAAAATATATGGGTTCAGGTTTAAACGTTACCTATACATGCGTAAAACCAATAAACTTTACGGGAAGTAAGCGGAGGCTGCTACGCGCTGCGTTTATAATTATTGCCAAAAAAAAACTATAAGTATTTGTATTTTATTATTATTTAGAAATAAGGTAATAATTTTTTTGTGAATTTTTAGTTATCGCTTTTTAAAACTTTGCGCGTTTTTTTGGAAAGAAAAAAGTTATTTTGTTGTAAATTGGTGGTTTTTTAAAATTGTGTCCAGCGGCTAATAAGGCCCACTAAAGTAGCTCAAAGCTTATAAAAGTCAATAAAAGAAAACTTGTGTGTTGAGTCTCTCCGCGATCTTTAAGTTGTGCGGTCACGTTTCGTATGAGGCTACATAACGTACCCGGGTAGGCAGCTGAAGGAGTTGTACGGGCGTTTCTGTGCCCTTGGGGATCGAGAAAAGACTCACGCTCAATTTATAGCATCTTTCTATTGGAACTAAGCGCTGTGAGTAAAGATTCCTAAAAACCTGATGTTTTTATGTTAGCGTATGCACGTGTTTTCGTAACGACCGAGGACAGTGGCGCCCTATATTGGAAGCGTCAGCAAGTGACAGTGAAGGTTATGCACAATAACAGTAGAAGTTTTTGGATTGACAGCTACAATTTATGCATGGAATCGATTATTATTTCGTATCAAACCAAAGAAAATATTTGAATAATTTGAACCGGAATTTTTGGGAGCGGAAAGCTCGACCATCTAGATTTTCCACGTACGAAGCCCTGAAAAGCATAGTCCAGAAGGGGAGAGCTGGTTAATCGTCTTGCAACGGGACCAACAGCAAAGAAAGTAAAGCAAAGCAAACTTGTGTGTTGCTTGGGTAGTTACAGAACATACCAAGACCAGTGGCTAAAGAAAGTGTAGAGCAAAGAAATAAAAATTTTAATTTTAAGAGCTATGTACTTCCGACTTGGAACTCTGTTTTAATAATAAATGAGCCCAGGAGAAAGACAAATAACACAGCCCCACAAAAATATAAAAGTTGGTGGTCCAAAAGACTAGACCCTAATATACTTATGTCTTTGGGGTAGCTGAATTACAATCCAGGGTCGGTTCGACCCTATCAGGTCAGGGTCAAGGTCATTTTAGGGTCAATCACAACCCAACAAGTAAAAAAAGGTCCGAAAGACCAGACCATGGTATCTTTTGGTTTTTGGGGTCGCTGAATCCGAATCTGGGGTAGGTTTGACCTTATCAGGTCAGGGTCAAGGTCTGGTTAGGTGAAAAGGGACCACAATCATGGTATTTTTATGTTTTTGGAATCGCCAAATCCGAGTCCGGGGTCAGTTTGATCCCATCGGGCATGGTCAGGATCATTTCAAGGTCAAATCATTAAATTTTATTGAAAATAGATCACAATTCTGATATATTTATAATTCCGGGGTCGCTGAATCCGAATCCGTGGTCAAATTGACCCTGTAAGGTTAAGATGAAGGTCATACCAAGGTCAAATGATCAGAAGTTACCGTAAATGCACCAAAATCATGATATCTTGGAGGTTTTTGGGCCGCTTAATCCAAATCCGCAGTCAAATTGAACCTGCAGGATTTGGATTAAGCAACCCCAAAAATATAAAGGTAAAGTTCTCGCCAGTAGAGAAGATGCCACGGCATCATCACTTGTGTCTCAGTTTCAATTATTCTCCTTCTTGTTGCTCGCACACGATGTAAACGACGCGTTTAGACAGCGATAGTTGATTGCCGTCTTTATTTGTATGACGCTTGTGGCATCTTTGTAACTGGTTTTTAGTCTACCAGGTTTGTGGTCTATTTTTAATGAATTTTGATGATTTGACCTTGAAATGACCCTGACCGTGACCTGATGGGGTCAAAATGACTCTCGATTCGGATTAGGCGACCCTTAAAACACTAAGATACCATGTTTGTGGTTTGTTTTCGATGAATTTTGATGATTTGACCTTAAAATGACCTTAACCATGACCTGATGAGGTCAAACCGACACCAGATTCGGTTTCAGCGACCTTAAAAACATAAAGATACGATGCTCTAGTCCTTCGGACAACCAACTTTTTATTTTTTGGGGCTGTGTAATTATAACTAATAAACCAAAGATTTATTAGGATAAGAAATATTAAAAGTTTGTTTAATTATTTTGTTTAAAACCGAAAAAAACAAAAAAAATTGGTGCCTTATTAAACTACCGTAAAATAAAATAAAGATGTTTTTATAATTTTTATAGTTGGTTTCATATTAATTTTTTAAAAGTTATCTATTAATATTTTTCAATAAATAAGCAATCTTTAATCTAAACAAAATTTTTCTTAACTTTCTTAAATTATTCGAGTTTTTTTACATTAACGTTAGGTGGGCCCAATGATCTAAAAATTAAAAGGATTGCTAATAGAAAATGATCCCCATATATTTTGAATAGACCTGCGCACGAAATTTTTACCCCACACTGGGAGAATTGCTGTACACCTTTGAACATGCGCAGTTCTTATAAAAGTAAGCATTTTTCATTTTAAACCCAATATAGTGTTGGCAACATTGACAAAATTTGCAGTATTTTAATAAATATAGTGGTTGCAACACTGAAAACGTTTACCTATACAGTGACAGGACCACACTCACCTAATTTAATTTATAATTTGGGATTTCCCGATCGTAAAATCCAGGTAAAATTGACGCAGTCGGCCGCCCAAATCCAATCTCCCATCTACGGTCGAACGTTATCAGGTATAGTTATTTGGTATTTGGTGTTTCATTTGTGCGTTGTGAGTAATTCTTGGTGTTTTTTAAACTTTTGTTTAATTTAAGTTTTGCATAACCAAAACTAAATAATGAGTAAGTAGCAAATTTTCTGTTTTAAATAATACTCTTTATTGCCATGCAGTCAATTTTTTAGAGATCAATAAATCCATTTTTTTTTAAATAGTCATGGTTTGGGTTAATTTTTTTAAACGGGAAAAATTGTATTTAAGGATTATAGAAAAATATACATGGCGTTCCATTTAAAATAACAAACTTGCCCTATATACGAAAATTGGCCGTTTTCGTAAGAAATAAATGTCACAAACAAATGGCAAAGCTATAAAAAGAAACATTAAAAAATCCAAGGCTTTCTGCGAACACCGCATTTTGATAATTTTATTTGTTCTAAAATTATTCGCGGTTAAAATGGGTTAAAATATAGTCGGACACCCTGTATTAGCATTTGACTGATGCATTTATAATCACACAAAATAAAATATGGCAGTTTAATCAAAATAATTTGACATACTTTCAAGTTATAACACGTAGCCATAAGCAATTTCGTCGACAATATCACGAAGTGGCGTATCTGAAAAAGCAGAAAAATTGACTGGAGCTGATGTAATTGCTTAAAAAAGTTGCTTCTTAATATTACAAATTGGCATACGTTAGATTTTGATATCTTTAAAAGTTATAGAAATATAATACTAAGCCATTATGGGTCCATTACCAATTTTAATATTTGTATTTCGCGTTTTTTTTGTGGTTTCTATTACAAATAAGGGTCAGTTTAGCCCTAACCCCAAAAATAAACAATTTCAATGGCATTACACGCCAAATTTAACTGAACGACAACTGCTACGGCAACGGGAGCGAAATATCAGTTTATGAATTGAGATTTATTCCTTAAACAAGTTACACCAAAACTAATTGCTTTTATGATAAAATACCAACCATTCAGTTTTGTTGTGTCAAGGTAGTGTTAAGAAGGAAGATAATAATGCGGAAAAAATTTCGTGCAGGTTTGAGGTTGAGTCAAGTGGGTCCTCATGAATCAAAAATAAGGTGTTAAGGCTTCTAAGCACTCCCGTTTGCTAAATTTCAATAAAATCAGCGATACGACCGAAAAATAAAAAATTATACAACAAAAAATAGTCCCCAATATAAAACCGGTTTACTTTTTAGGGACTGCTATGAAATACGAATACAGACTTAAAATAAAATATTTAAATATAAATACCTAGAAACAAAATTACTTGGTATATTTTCTTTATAAATGAATCATATACAAAATGTTAAACCCGGTCCTGTTATTTGTTTTTCGCTAGTCAGAAATTTTGTACTGCGCATGCCCACAAGGGGACTGCGCAGTGCACAGGTAGGGGTTATTATGATTTTCGCTGCAATCATCCATATTTGGGTGGGCCTAGTATGCCGCAGGTATATTTGTTCTTTTTTTTTACAAGCCAACGTTTTTAGAAAATGCCAATCTGAATGAAGAAATTATAATAAAATAAAACAATAAATACTAAGCTGCAATTTGTTTTATTTAACGGCTTCTTTCCAGTCAAATGAGTATATTAGTTGTAGTTTGTTGATGTAACGAGACTGATGGAACACAAATCATAAAGTTTTAATTTTATTGATAGACAATAGCTTTGTTCGTAGAACAAAATTTCCAACCAATTTCCAATTTTCTAATGCGCATGCTTGGTTGGAAATAATTTTCTGATTAGTTTGAAATTTTTATCTCTGCGAACGGTATGATGTAAAATGCCAACTGGAACCCCTAACCCAACTTTTGTGTTTGTGTTCACATTTTACATGGTCTTCCGTGATCGCATTTATTTGTTATAATTCTGAATTTATTTAAAGATTAACAATGGAAGGTAAGTTTCTTTTTATTTTTCTTACACTTCTAAATATTAAATTTACGTTTTTAAACCAACCAAAAATTAAAATGTAATTTCTGAACACACACTAAACTCTAAAAACTAGCTAAACTGTTTGTAAACAACTACCTGCAACTACGAATCAATAAAATAAATGACAAAACACAGACGTAATGGTCATTGCGCATGTCTCAAACTAAAAATTTCTCCAAAATCAGCGAATTATTCTGACGGTTGGAAACTAGTTCACAACGAAAAATTTGACGTCTGCGAACAGAGGATTTTTGATCAGCAGTTTGGGATTTCTTCTCTACGAACACTTTTAACTAAATGCGCATGCGTCTGACGGTTTCTGATAGTTTCTGACTGCTCTACGAACAAAGCTAATATGTAGTTGATATGATTGTGACCCAATGTATTAAAATTCAGAGGCAGCAAAAATGAATAGCTACGGGCGGCAAATCTGTAAATTCGCCACTGAACAAGTATTTTTTTAAAGAAAAACATAGGCAAGCGGTATTCGTTTTTTAATAATAATGTTTGAAGTTAGTGATTTTCAATGATCCATGTGGTAAGCAATAGTCCGTAAAAAAGACAGCACTAATGAGTGAGAAAGAAACCAGTAGCCGTTGACTATTGGTGTCCTTTGCATATCATGAAACGTCATTAAATATTATTTTAAAAATATAGCAATATTTTTAAGTGCTGACAAGATAGTATTTTGCTGACGCCACATGCGTAATGCAAATATATCTGAAAGTTCATAAAGTACTTTTAATTTAAACGTTTGAAAAAAAAATAGCTTGTTTTATTTGAAAAAAAGGAACTGACTCCTACCCTACAACCTCTTCTTAAAAAGTGTTACTTTTGATTGTAACAATACAACATACAGGGTCGCCATTTGAAAACGAAACAGAGCTTATTTTGGGCGCTCCGGGTCATTTACGGAACTTGTCAATTTTTTATTTTAGGGGGACAATTTTTTTGCTAATTTTACCCCCTGAACTGCAACCGTCTGGCAGGGTTGAGACTCACCCCCAAAATCTTAAATGCAAAGAGGGGCCGAGTAATACTTATTTTGAAGTTTCCCTGACCCTGATTACAACTCCCAAGTTTAAAGCCTCTGCTATTATTTACGTTCATATAATAGCTTGTCAAAATTTTAATTTTAATTTTTTTAATATATAATATATTAAAATGAGGTATTAATCAATCTTTCTGGCGAGGGTGTGATTCACCCTTAAATTTTTATTATATTATTTTAAAGATCGTACAACCCTTTTCATATCCCCTTACATTAAAATAGATTGCTCTTACAATTTATTACTCGTATAATTTATTAAAAATTCAAAATTAAAACAAGCTGTCATATCAACAAAAATAATAGCAGAGACTTTAAACTTAAAAGTTGTAATCAGGACGGAGAGACCTTCAAAATAATCACTCGACCCCCTTTTCATTTAAAATTTTGGGGTCGTGTCTTACCCCGCTAGACGGTTGCAGTTCAGGAGGTGAAAGGGCCAAAAAATGTTTCCCTCTAAAACCAAAAATTAAAGGGTTCGAGCGTTTTTCCATAAATGACCTGGAGTGCCCAAAATTAGCTTTGTTTGGTTTTTAAATAGCCACCCTGTATATTAATACAGTAGAGGTCCAAGAAACATCTTGTATTTAAAAGCGTATTATTATGCTTATAATTTCAATTAAATAATTTTTGCCCCATTAATTATTTCAACAATTACTTTCTTATTATTAAACTGTTTTTCAGATTTTTTAAACGTCTTGTATAATCATGTTTAAAATGAAGACGAGACTAATACATAATTAAATAATGTAAATTTGTGTATGTATTACAAAACCAGTCATTGTTAATTCTGTATAGTTGTCTCTTATTTAATTTAATTAACGGTTATTACAATGTGTATAACATAATAATTAAAAAAGTAATCCTTAAATTTATTAATTACCTAATTAAGAGCATATCATACAAAAGTAAATTACATATAATTTTTTTAGATCTTTAAAAAGCATTCGACTACGTTAATATACTGTATAAGTAATAGCTAAAGGTATATCGGCCAGTAAAGCAACAACAAAGGATGTTCGATGAATAATCAAATACGAAATGTTGACATGCGGGTATTTACGTTGTCTGTCTCTTTTTCTCACATTGCTAATGTGTTATATTATTTAGCTGATACGGTATAAATACTCTTAAAGATTATGATAATGGGAAAAATTAAATAAAATTAGGCTATACAGGGTGGTTCAAAAAAACATTCTCCAATCTAATACATGTTCTAGAAATACAAGAAAAAAAAATAGTGGAAACATCAATTTGCTTTTATAATCAAAAATTGCGGCTTCGAAGTTTATCCATTCTAAACCGTCTTAATACCCCAATTTCGCGTTTAAAGTGGAAAGTTCAGAGCTTTTTAGATGTGCTGCAAAGGATTGCACAAAAGTGGCACTACGTGTTGCTTTATTGACAGTTGCTGAGGAAAAATAATATTGGCGAATTCCTCGAAGCAAAAGCCGTAAATATACCTATAAAGGAGCAGCAAGTGGGAAGTTTGGTTCCTGTCTAGTTAGACTCTAAAAGGTTGCATATGCCCTATGCTTTAGGAGCATTACAGAGAACATGTTCAGTATTCCAAAAAATATGATTCCACCCACATATATTTTTTAAACCCAAAAAAGTTAAAATATTAGGTGGTCTACCACTGGATTGTTAGTTTAGCTATAACTTTTATTAGATATTGTTCTCTATTGGATATTGTGTATAAAAATAAGACTTGTTGCCGTTTGTCAGCGGCAGTCTTGTGTGATTTGTTGTGCATAATTCAGAGTTTACTTCGTTTGTTTACAGTTTGTAATGGCACGGCATCGTTCAACTAAAAGGTATGCCGGTTAAGCCTAGTAATAAATTTCTAAATTTAGCGTGCATTTCCTTTAAGTCTTTTCTTCGAAACATATTAGTACTTTCTTGCTTTATTACCCACCGGATGTATAAGTACCTCAAGTACCCCATAATTACAACAGAAACATACAGGGTGATAAATTACTAAAAAAAGCAAAATTTCCTGTAAGATTCGCAAAAATCTGGTTTTTATTTAAAGAAGATCCGTTTGCCTTAATAATGACCCCATTTTTGTAACAGCGTTTTTTCTCGTGCCTATTGTTATGCTGTGGGCATCAGTCGCTCTTTTATTAACCGACTTCAAAAAGGAGAAGTCTCTTAATTCGCCTGTATGGTGTTTTTTGTGTATGTTACGCGATTACTCCGGCGTTTGTCGATCGGTTTGCACTTCCGCGGTGGTCCCATAAAAAAACCAAGTTAGGATCGCGAGAGGGAAAGGTACTAGACCTATTTTTTTTCTCTCTGCCGTACGTTGTTTGTGCGGCAAAGCTGCCTTTAGTGTGGTATATGCTCAGATAATAAAGATCAGGGGCGCACTCAGAATCGACAATCCTGGGGTAAAATTTACCCTTTTCACCGAAGTAAAAAAATGCTAGTGGTGTTTTTAAATGTATGTTTACCGATTTAATATTAATAAATATAAAGTAAAATTGAAAAAATTAAAAAAGTCGGGTAATAACATACATATGTGCTAAAGTACCCAATGTTAATAACTAAATAAACGAAAGCTTTTGCGTTATTATCTGGGGTTTTTAACTTTTTGTGAGTTATTAAACTTTAAGCCAGGCGCACTCCGGTTACCATAGGGGTATACCTGTGCAGGTATACCTTCATAGGAAGACTGGATGCCTTCATACAAGGTCACTAGAATTAATAAGAAATTTTTAATCTTGCTGCTCTATTAGGTTAAACAATACACAGGTTTGTCCAACACACGCTCCTGCACAGGTATATCTGTGTCGGTCTACCGAAGTATGTGTGGCGGTCAGTATAGTGATGTGGTATTTTTAAATAAAAGCAAATAGATTTTTTATTATTGACTTTAAGAGATAAACGTTTATAGCGATCAAATTTTGCTAAATATTTTTGTTTTTCTTAGAAATTTTACGAAAACAAACCATTAATTTTAAAACTATTCACAAAAGTAAACAGGAAATATCGAAAAACAACAGAGCAATGTATTTATATGCACTTATATCTTATTCTTGAAGTTCAAATATGCAATCATAAAACAAATCAAAAAACTAACTTCATCATTTTCCTTGTCATATCCGGGGAATAGATTTAAGCTATACAGGGTTTCCCAAAAATCACCCGAATATAAATCAAAAACAAGATAAAAAATTATACAAGTGTATATTAACCTTTTTTGTATTGGCTCCCAAAGAGGTCTAATGGAATCAAGTGTTTTAGACATACCTAATTATTGAATTATCTGGCATATTTGAATTTTAGTTTACTAGCATTTAATATCCAATAAGACTCTTAAAATTACCATTTTTTTGTACTTTGTGTAGTATACCAAAACAAAGGATATGATAACAATAAAAAAACAGCATTTTTTGGTAAAGTCGTAGAAAAAAGTTTTTCTGACCTCACCTGCCATCAACAGTACGTCGATACTTAGGCTTTAAGCCTTCGTGGACCATTCTAAAATAAAAAAAACAATACAAAAGAAAAGTAGGAATTCATGGTACGTTAAATATACTACTTATAATAAAAAATTGTAACACCTTGAAAAAATAAGTTTGTTCGTAGAGCAGTCAGAAACCGCCAGTAGCACGCGCATTTCGTTAAAAGTGTTTGTAGAGAAGAAATCCGAAAAAATTGCTGATCAAAAATCCCCTGTTCGCAGGGCCCCGATTTTAAACTTAGGGGGTAGACTTTTCTCATGAAAAAGATTTTTGTTTGCCTCTTTCTATTACAATCAAATGAGGGTAATTTGAAAAGAGAGGAAAGAAACCTTTTCCATTAGAAATGTCTACGAAATCGAGGTCCAGACGTCCAGTTTTTCATTGTGAACTAGTTTCCAACCGTCAAAATAATCCGCCGAGAAATTTTTAATTGGAGACATGCGCAATGGCCATTACATTTGTGTTTTGTAATTTCATTAGATTTTACGTGGATTTTACATGTGTTTTCGTTTGTATTTCTTTACAATTTTAACACTTTAGCCAGTTTAAGGTGTTTTTAGTCTTTGGTTTCAATAGTTATTATAATTTGTGGTTGCTTTAAAAACGTTTTAAAAAGTATTTTTACAAAATTTTGTTTAAAATTAAGCCGTTGTTGCTGTGCGAAAACTAAATTTCACATTTTTTTAAATTTTGGTTGATGGCGTGGGTCCGGTTGGCATTTTTCGTTATGCCGTTCGCAGAGTTAAACATTTTAAACTAATCAGATTATTATTTCCAACCAAGCATGCGCATTAAAAAATTGGAAATTGGTTGGAAATTTTGTTCTACGAACAAAGCTATTGAATCAACTTTAACCAAAGGTGATATAGGCGCATTTAATTTTAGTTGCAATACAAATAATAATAATTTGAAGATTGGAATTCGGTAGTGTTTTTCCAAGAAATATAACTCTGCTTAGGATTGGACGATGGGCGAGAACAAGTCAAAAAGCTTCTGGAAGAAAGAAGAAATTTGACATGTTCGTTTCAGCGACATGTTAATTGCTCTGAAGGTGTTATGATAAGGGGAGACATATGCGTTGGTAGTAGGGCTCCTGTAGTTTCATTTTAAATATATGACGGTCGTAAGTTACATGGATGAAGCGTTAAAACTAACTTCTATAGCCTATGTTCAGCGTTTTGGTAATCCTATATTTTAGCAGCATTATCCACGAACACATAGTGCTCGTCTAACTATGACTTATCTAGAGCCACGTAACGTTCACAATCCTTGGCCTCCATGTTCCCCCAGTCTGTTCCCCATAGAACACGCGTGGGGGATAAGCCTTATTAGATCGTTTAGCAGACTTGAGGAATAAAATTCATATTGCGTGGGTCGCAATTTCACAAGACGACATCGATCATATAATTAGAAGCATGTCTAGAGGCACCGAAAAATGTGTCCTTTACCTCCTAGACCCCTATTCTCCAGTTGTGAGAATGATCACATCAGTGGATCTTTGGGCGCGGCTCTTTTAAGATTCGATTCGGCTGTATTCTTGAAAAATGTGCGAATATTCACTTCGTTCAAAAAGTAAAAGAAAAGGCTTTTGGAAGCATGTTCACATTGGGAGAAGCTTGCGCATAGTGAGGATTTTTTTGGTTGTTTACATTTTTTAACCTCAAAATTTAAATTTAAGTATTGTCATTTTTTTATGTGCCTTTGGTTAAAGTAAAAAATGTATTTATGATTTTTTACCTTTTAAAAAACATGATTTAGACCAAGCACATCGTTCCGCAGTATTGAAGAATTCGGAATTTAACAACCGAGAGAAACGATCGATGATGTGAAAATTCCCACCGGGTAGCAGAAGGTTCACTTCTCTCAAAATGGAGAATAGGGGTCCTAGTGGTTAAACCCTAAACTGGGCAAAAAAAGATTTTTTTCTAACGGTACTGAAAAAATATTGTTCATAACGACGAAAAAAATATCCTAAAATTTTCAGCCCCTAATGTTAACATTAAGAGGTGCATCATTAAAATTATTACTTAAACAATTGTTGTATTTTTTATAAAAATCTCGGAATCAGTCACCTTTGAACCTTCGACCAATTTATATTCTTAAAGGAAATTAAATTATTTACAAAAAGCTTTCCTAGTAAATTTCCGTTGAACAAGCCGTTTTCTGGTAATCGCGCCTTAAACATTTAACAAGTTAAAATGAAAATGTATTTCATCATTTAATAACTTTAAAAGGAATAAATTGGTCAAAAAATGTTAAAGACAGAGTAGAACATAAAATGTTCCTTAAGAATAATATTTTCTTATAAAGATATTGATATGGTAGTTTAAAAATCCATAATCCAAGTGAGAAAATTTAAAAAAAAAAATGTTTTAGGCGCGATTACAAGGAAATGGCTCGTTCTACGGAAATTTACCGGGAAAGCTTTTTTGTAGAGAATATAATTTCCTTTAAGAATATAAATTGGGCAAAAGTTTACGATTAACTGATTCCGAGATTTTTTATAAAAAGTGCAACAATTATCATTGAAAAATCAGTAATTTTAATGATGCACCTCTTAATGTTAATATTGGGGACTGAAAATTTTAGTATATTTTTCTTTCGTCGTCATGAACAATATTTTTACAGTACCGTTAGAAATTTTTTTGGCTCAGTTTATTAAACTCATTATTAAAATTTTAAGAACTTTTCCTGTGTTGTTTTAAGCCAAAGTGTTCTAACTTATAGCAAATATTATTTTATACAAAACATTAAAATTTGTCTTTAATTTATTATTTTTATAGGTATTGCAATTTTTATGATAAGTAGTATAATTGACTAAGCATTTTACATCGCGAATCATTGACTCATTGACAGAAGGCATGCAGAACGTAAGCTTTGTTATTTTAAGGAATTATACGGATCTTATTTTTAACGGTTTTTGCGTTACGAAGCACTTTTGGAATTCTTTTCGACTAAGTGTCAATCAACGACGTTCTTAAATTTTTTCACAAACGTTTTTGGGTTCTTTAGCGTATCTTTTGGCCCGTTACTTTGTTAACCCTAGCTTTGTGCTTTATGGAATTCCTGAACAATTTCGTACAAATTATGTTTTTTTTTTTCTGTATAGGTTTTTAAAGTCAATAATTTGCGAAAAATATGGTCTTTTTAATTCCGTTTTCTCCTCGGTCTGTAGGTGTTATACGGGGTGTAATTTAATTGATGGCTAAAAATAAAGGGTATGATTTCTTAGCCTATTTTAGAGAAAAAGTTTGTATAAACGTATGTCCTAAACCTTTTAACTTTTAAGCTACAGGGTGTTAAAGTTTTAAGATATTTTTTTTCTTATTATAACTTTAAAACTGTTCAAGATATTTTCATAAAATTTAGGATGCACCGTTTTCAAGTAAAAAAATAAAAACCGTTTTTAATGCATTTTCGGTTTGGCAAAATTATTTTAAACTAGTAGTCTGGTGCTCTATTTTGAGTTTTTTTAATGCAAAAACGGTGCATCGGACGAAAAAACTCCCTGTACTAATTTTGACTAATTTCAGTTGGAACGTTTTTGAGATAATTGACCATACCTGGTCGTTTCTGTATTCAAGCTTAATTCATTTCTCCAAAATTGACAGGAACAGGTAAAAAAACGATAATATCAAGTCATAATAATGTTGATATAAGCAGTTGATTACAATAATAAAAAATAGGGTATTCCATTTAAAATTTTAAAAGTCCCTAACCTACAGAAAACTATAAACTTGGCAACCTTGCAATATATTTTTTTAATTCTTCATGTTCTGTTACCCCTTGGCACAAAATTTGGTTTACTTATATTTGACGGTTGCTGAGATAGTCCACCGTTCCGGTTTTTTCTACTAACCCTGTATATAATAATATAACTAACTAACTAACAAGCTCAACCCAGTTTTATTTTAACTCGATGTCGATTTAAACAATTTTGTATTTTGACCAATAACAAAAACACTAATACCGGACACTTAATTTGGATAACTATGCAAAATAGGTACTTATATAATTTAAAATAAATTGATCCAAAAGTTATTGTATAGTTAATTTTACAATTTAGCGTTTGTAACAGTCATTTTAATAACAATATAATTATTAGTGTAAAATTTGCGATATTTCCTTAATAGTAGCAATAAATAATACTATTTAAATTCTTATTTTATATTATTAAAAGTTGCTTTTATTGTTCAACAAAAATGCACATGTTATTTGATAAATTAAAGAATATTCTGAGTTCTAGGTCGGTCTAAAAGTACACTGTACACTCCCTACAAAAATTTTCGCATATGCTCAATTTTTTCATAAGCTTTAATACGGAAATACTTTAATATTAAAAATTAATTTAAAAATAGTGACAAGTCTCCCTAAAAATATGGTTGATGGCTATAACAATTCGAAATGGCATCTAGAAAAAAACGTATTTTGGATTTATTTCCGCCAAAAAGAATTACAATAGTTATTAACAAAAAACTGAAAAAAGCCGTGCAGCTTTTTGCCAAAATTTCAAAAAAGTATAAGTGAGAGCTTAAATATCATAAAACTTTCTGAAAAAGCAGGAAATTTTAGTAAAAAATTTTTGATTCTCGGAATTGTGGCTCCATTATTTATAATTTTTATTTATTAAAGGATCCCCAAACCAACGCGAAAAAATCGCGGCACCTGCAAAAATTTTGTTTCGCTTGCGATTCGCATCATATTGTTTGCACTGCGGTAAATATGCAAGTTCAGACTCGCGCCATTTTTTCGTTTAGACTACGAATTGTCTGCGTATTTTTTCGCGCGAATTCTGAGTTCGCTCTCCGCTGCGAATAATTTGCGTTGGTTTGGCGAAGCCTTTAACGTTAAAAATCAGCTTTTGCGCGGCGGTGTTAAATAATTTTTTAAAGCAATTAAATATTTATTTAAAAGAATTTTAAAAACTAATGTCATCTGGACACTTCAGAGAATATGATTTCGCGATAATAGAGAATTATTGCACAGTAAAATAGAGGCCAGGCACTAATAATACCGGCCTTATTTTGACATCTGAGCTTGCGCAGATGCATGGTAGGATAAGGACTCCCTTAATAAGTATAGTGCCTGGCTTTATTTATGTCGGTTTTAGGTCGTGCCTTATGTTGGCCTTATTTTATCTTCGGAACTGTTCGTCTTACCAAGCAGCTGCCAATCACAAAAATTTTTAAATTAATATTTAATCGCATAAAAAAATATTTAAAACCCATGCTCACTACATTGGCGGATCGCACATGCCGACACCGCCGCGCAAAAGGCCGATTTTCAATGTTAAATACTCAATAAGATTTTGGCAAAAAGCTGGACGACTACTATTTTTTCTCTCTTTTGTTAATAACTTTTGTTTTTTTTTTTGCAAAAAAACAAATTACGTCGTTTTCTAAATGCCATTCTGGATCGTTTAAGCCATTAAGCATATTTTTAGGAAAGTTTTAATTATTTTTTGCAGGAAATCAATTTCTCGACTAAACTGTGATATATTTTTTAGTTAATTGTGTTGATACGGTTATTATTAAAAGCATTATAAGCATTAATACAAACCCGAGGTTATCCGATAATTTTTTGAAGTATAATAATAAAAATTACTGGTTTTACCAGATATTTATCTGTATTGATTTGGACTTGAAACAAAAACAAAGAGGAAGGCTACATTTATAAATTATCTGGTCTTTTTTATAACATTTTTTCGGTAATTCTTTCGTAACATGTAGATTATTAAAGATTATCACCAAGTATGTACTTTTATAATGTTTAAAAGAACGTTCTTCTTGCATCAAGTAAATTTAACATCCCACAGACTATCCAACTTATTGTACGACATATTGTATAGACGGTGCGTCAAGGAGCACAGATATTTTCCCGCAGACATATCCAATTTGTCGTAGAACTTGTTGAATGACAACGCCACAGATTATGCGATTATTGTTCCAATGGTCGAACCAACTTGTACAACCTGTCGTACAATAAGTTGCATGGTCTGTATGCCTTTTTAAATAAAAATAGCATTATTAGCAACATCACTGGATAAAAAGGTATTAGCTTACAAAAAAAAAGAAGCAAAACATGGATTAAAAACTGTTTTTAGTTTTTAACCGACTTCAAAAACAAGGAGGTTATCAATTCGTTCCGTATGTTTTTTGTGTTTCTATGTTAAGCGATTACTCCGTTAGTTGTGGACCGATTTTAAAAATTCTTTTTTATTTGAAAGGGTGTACTTCCGCGGTGTTCCCATAAAAAATAAGTGAAGATCGCAAGCATGACCGTATTAACTGTTTGAGGCGCCCTAGGCTAGAATTCCCGGAGCGCCTATTTTCCACCAAAACAATTTTTGAAGAGCAAAAAAAAGTTCCTTTCCTCCGTAGCGCCTATTTTGAGTGCCAGGCGACTTACTTCACCACTCGAAATAAAATTTGAAGACCAAAAAAAAAAGGTGATTCCCTCCTTTTCACGCCTAAACTTTTTTAAAAACTCCCTGTATAGCGCCTATTACTTCCCTCTCTGCCGCCTATTTTTTTCATGGCGCCCTAGGCTGTAGTCCGTCTAGTCAGCCTAATGAATAATACGGCCCTGATCGTAAGAAAGAAAGGTACTAGACCTATTGTTTTCTCTCTGCTGTACGTTGTTAGTGCGACAAAGCTGTACTAGCGTCACCTATTGGTGTAACGTAAAAAAATATTATAATAATACGAAGGCAGTTTACAAATTGCTATTAAATTCTTTAACAAAATTTACTCTTTTCATCGAACTAAAAGAGATACTACAGTTAAAAGCACAGGGACGTGTAATTTGATTGATTGACATTGGAGGGTTATGGTTAGTTCTGGCTAGTTAAATCTTTTTTATTATTCGTTTTAAAAAATTAAAAAAGAGATTTAAAAAACCAGAACTAACCATAACCCTCCAATGTGACAGTTTTGCATGACCGTCTTCAACGTTTCAAACTAATCAAATTACACGTACGTCATTGTGCTTTTTAATGTAGTATTTGAAAGAGGTACTGGTAGTGTTCTTTAGGGTATGATTACCGATTTAATAGTAATAATAATAAATTAGAAAGCAAAAATAAAATAGAAACCAAAAAATAAATACTCTTTTAAAAAAATTAAACCGACTTCAAAAAATAAATAAAACTTACTAAAAAGTCAAAAATAATAAGTAAAAAAATGAAGTCGAGTAATAACATAACATGCGTTAAAATACTAATTGTTAATAACCATATAAGAAAAGCTTTTTATACTTTAATACCATAATGTGTTATTACGTGACATATTTTTTTATCTTTTAAAATTTATTATTTTTAACTTTTTAGTGAGTTTTATTTGTTTTTTTTTTTGAGGTCGGTTTAATTTTTTAAAAAAGTGTTTATCTACATACTCTTCATGAAGTTTAATACTTGCTGTAGGCTAATTATTCCACTTCTATGAAAGTCACGTCTCAATCCTATAGTCTAGATCCAAATAGGATGCGCATCCATCTCTTCACCGGGTAAAAATTATTTTATATTAAATATAGTACTTAAACAAAGGTATTGCTACAGAGTTGCCTAAAAATTTACATAAATTTATTTAAATTAAAAGAAAAACACCTCAAAATTTTTGACACACCCTGTATAATGGCAAACCCTATTTTTTAAAATAGTACCGTCATGTAGAGTAAAAAAATATATAAATTGCCATTATACAGGGTATGTCATAAATTTTAAGGTTCAATTTTTAATTTTAATATGGCATTGATAACATTTTTGGTAACCCATTGACGATACCTTTGTTTAATACTATATTAATATAAAATAATTTTTATCCGGTAAACAGATGGGTGCAGGTCGATTTCTATTTGGATACATAATTTCTGGTTCCATAACACCCATTTAAAAATATTTTTAGATTGTAACTAAAATTTTGATTTTCTTTAAGCCGGATGCATTACTTGCACTCAATAAACCAAGTGGATACTTATTAGAAGAGCAAAATATGGTACGGTACTATTAATAGTTTAAATCATACTGGACCGGCAATGTGGTTTGCTATACTTAGGTTTGTTATAAAAACCTTTGGGATTTCTGGCTCAAAAATGACTTATATATTATTAAAAAAACAAATTAAATACAATTTTTTGGGTTAAAAGTTCCCTTTTTAAGCTCCATAAGTATAAAGTGCATTCCAAATAAAACGAGTCACCCCCTATAATTTCGTTATTCGTACACTTATAAAAATGTAGGACATATTTTTGTGTCAAAATTTACTTGTTCAGGGGTATGGTATACCCTCCTCTCACCAACATAAACGTCAAAAAGTTAAAATAGAAAAGGGGGTCAAGTGATACCTTGTCTTAAAGGGTTTTAAGTTATCCCTTTAACCAGGGCCGGATTTAATGGGGGCCGGCGAGGCCACTGCCTCGGGGCCCCACAACAAATTTATGGGTCTCCACATTTGAAGAAAGTAAATAAAAGTTACATATTGTATTGATGAGGACCTTTTTTTGGGTACAAAATTCCATTCACTTTTACTTTCAGGGGCCCCCACAAGAAGATTGCCCCAGGGCCTAAATCCGGCCTTGCTTTAACAGACTTAAGTTTTTTAAAATCGATTCAGTAGTTATGGTTATATTTATTGCATGATATTTATGTCAGACAGAAATTCTGGCTAATGAAAACAATGAAAAATGTATAGACATAAATTTTTGACCGTTTACTTTAGGTAGAATTTGTGTCTGACATAAATATCATGCAATAAATATCAGACATAAACGTGTAAAGGTACGTTTACATCTGACATATATTGCGTGATATTTATGTCAGATAGAAATTCTGGCTAATTTAAACAATAAATAATTTATATCAGTCATAAATTTTTGACCGTTTACATTAGCCAGAATTTCTGTCGGACATAAATATCACGCAATATATCTCAGATGTAAACGTACCATAGGACTTTTTTAAGGTAAGAAAAATAAGACCTCCAAAAGTCTAAGACATTTTTTGATAAGGGGTATCACACATTTTAAAACTAACTACATTTTGCTCTTTTCCTTAGTACCCTACTGTACGTATATGGGTGGTGATTTCGTCCATATCTGATGGGTTCTTTGTAAACCACCTGTTCATTTTTATTCCAAAAAAGTTGCGCGTACTGGCAACTGTCTGTAAATGACAGGTGTGCTATAGTTCTTCGTATTCAGTTATAATTTTCTACGGTTTTAAGTTGTTTTTTTGCAAGCCAGGTTAGGATTTCACAGAAGAAACCACATGTCCTTGGTTTCTTTTTGCCTTATTGTATTTTTTTGATGTTTTACAGCCCAGTGATCGCTTCTTTAGTCTTAAAACCACAAAAAGTAATATACCATCTTCCAAATCTTTTAATTTAAATAACAATAAATGTTTTATTTTTTGCGCAGTGGGCTCGCTGCCTTAAAATAGTTTTTGTAATTTTTTCTGGTGTGTTAAAAAATGTATTAAATTCCATTTGCTTTTATCCAATAATCAACAAGAATGAACCAAAAGAATCATCTAGAAAAAATTAAAAAATATTTTTAAATTATTGTTTTTTAAAGTTTTTCTAGTTTCACCACATTAGGCTGTAGTACCCTATATTATTATAAGTATAGTATTAGTAAAGGACTGGTCACATTCAATTCAAATTATTCGAGAAAAGTGGGGCAGACTATTTCGGAGTATTTTATGTACATATGTATATATCCTTCTTTAAAAAAAAAACAGAT
>JACEGR010008740.1:0-33742 GCA_014170235.1 Listronotus bonariensis
GTAGGTTATTAAATGATATTTCTTTTTAGGCTTTTTTTAATGTTTTATTTATTTTTTATTAAAGAATTTAAGTTATCCATGTCAACATAATATCTCCTGTATGTTACTAACACCAAAAATAAACCAAGATTTAATCTCCAAGAATAGTGAAAGGAGTATTCTCCCACGGCAATTTAATCTAATTAACCTTAAATTATACTTACAAATATTTTACAAAGTTAGTCCATAACTTTACCATTCTATTTTGAACCAACAAATGGGTTGAATTGTCTTCAGAATACCGTAACAACGGGTTAAAAGTCGAGTAAAATAAGTATGGGACTTCTGCACCGTGTCCTGCGCTTTCTACCCCTACATACAAAAAAATATATATTATTATTGTTATAAAATTTGTAAGTATTTTTTTAAATCTTAGAACTTACCATCAACAGAAGTTGGATTAATTGAGTAAGCAAATTGATAAACATATACTGGAACGTATTTCGATGCAACTTCGGCATTTTTAATAAGGGCTCTTGCAAATCTGTTGTCACTCTGAAACTGAAAAATTTAGATTCCCAACTTAAAGTAAATTATTTTTTTATGTAATTTTACAAAAATACTTTTTGGGCCATAATAATACTAACAAATATAGTTTAGTATTCAATATTCATTAGATATCCCAAATAACACACAATGTTTACAAAATGTACGTTTTAGGTCCACTTTAGGTCCAAACGCAAGGCTAAAAAAGCGTTTACAATACTTTTAATTTAAACGTATTAAAAACGTTTCTTAAGAACCTACATGAAATGTTTATATTGATCGTATTCTAAACTTAAATTAATAATGAAATAAAATGAATAATTTTTATCGCAAAACCCTAAGTTTGTTCTTTGGAAAAAAATCGAGGAGCATTATTAGTCAGAAACGTACCCCGGAAAACCTTTTGCCTAGGAACGCACCCTTAAATCTTCTGTGACATAAATGCCACTTTATCATTACCTAGGTGGTGTGGCAATTTTACAACTTGCAAAAATGCATTTTAATGAACTTTATACGATCAGTATTCCTTAATGTGCTGCTTTTCTTTAGTATTTTATGATGTGCCGTTTTTTCCTCTTGTTTCAGTAATATTATTAATAGTTAGAAATCCCTGTACCATTTTTCTAAGTCACTAATAACAAGCTAATTTTTCGTGAGTATCTTTATTTTGACAAGACGACCAACTTTTTTCCTTACCACAGTTTTCGTTGGTGGTAGCATACATAGCATATTTGGTAAACGGGGGTTTTTGGGGCGCTGATTACTAATCTAAAAGCATTTTTTCTCGGACACGTTTCGTTATCGAAATATTCATCATCAGACTTGATAACCAGAGCTATCCTAAATTCACAATTTTTTTCCTTTTTTTCCAACAATTCTTGATTTAAAGCTAAATTGGTACCCAATATTTGATTTCCACCTCTTAAAACCTCCTTTTTTTATTTACTTCACCAATTTTTCCATAAAATAGTAAAGCCTCACTTTCAATTGCAGTACACTTGGGGTCGCCAAGGCAAAAGCGAAGCTTTGCAATTTAATAGAAAAAACGGGTAAAATAAATAGAAAAATGGGGTTTTAAGAGGTAGAAATCAAATATTAAGTACCAATTTTAGGTTTAAATTAAGAATGGTTTGCAAAAAGAAGGGGAAAAATAGTTAAAATTTAGGTTAGTTCTGGTTATCAAGTGTAATGATGAATATTTCAAGAACGAATAAGCGTGTCCGAAAAAATTCTTACAGATTCGTAATCAGTGCCCCAAAAAAACCCTTATACCAAATTTCATTACAATCGGCGATGCGTCCGGTTAACAATTACCAAATTTAGCAATATTATGACAACGGTTTTTAGGCGTCCCAAAAAACCTTTAAAGCTTGTTCCTAAAACGTTTCAGGAATCATAAAAACGTTTAGTTAATGTTGAAAAAAACATTTTTAAACCGTTGTTTATGCTGACACAAAACTTTTAAAAAATGTTTAAAGAGCATTCCCAAACGTTTAAGAACAATTATCGTACGTTACTCAAAATCTACTTGAATGTTTTATAAACCTTTATAAAACCAACTTGTGTTATAAGGGATAAAGTTGTATTTTATACATATTTAAAGGAGTAAAAAGCAAAAGGTCCTATAACAAATTTGTTATTTTTAAAATATTTAAACTTAAAGTCAGTACTCTTTTACACTATCTGTAACTATGATTTTAAAATATTTTTTATTAATAATGAAGTAGTTAAAATCTTTCGATTTCTTTGCCGCCAAATAATTTTTAGAATTAGTAACCCAAATTTTTCACTAAACTTATTTAAATCATAATGTCATTTAGACCGTTTTGCCTATTACACCCTCGTTTGTAAAAAATATGCCTTTATGTATATTGTAAATGGTTGCCATTTTAAAAACACTTACTTTAACAACACCCGTCAAGTTACTTGCAAACGTTACACCGTCCTGAAGATAAATGCTTTTAATAATTGCAGCTATTCTTTCTTTATCACTTTCATTTTTGGACGTAGATCTAATGGAATTAATACTGTAGGATCTGCATCAAGCATAATTGCCATTTCCTGAGCTGATTCTTTTTCTAAAAGTGCAGATAAGGACTGTCTCCTTATATCTTACACCTATATCGGGTGTCAACTAATTTATTAGACAAGCCATAACTCCCGGAGTATCAGACATATTAATATGAGATTTGTTATATGTAGGTAAATAGTATGGAAGGAAAGGAATTTTTGTTTTTTACTTTTAAGTTACCTCCGGTTTAACTGAAAATGGCACCAATTTTAAATATTTAAATAAAACACCCTGTATATTTTACCATTTTTGGATTTCTGAGACAATTTTTAATACAAATTGCACATTTTTAAAAGTCTTTACGCTTACTTACTTTTTTGAGAGCCATTTGAAATATCGCATCTAGGTGTCGATGATCCTTTATTTATGTTCTTATTTTTATTCCGTTCGCAAATAAATTGGTATTGTTAGATTCGTCAAAAAAATTTTGTGAACACCTAGTATAAAATAGTATACGTTTTGGGAATTTTAAAAATATACATTTTTAGGAATTTTAAAATAAGTATACATTTTAATTAGGTTACTTAACATTGGGAATTTTGCTAAATAAAGATATACGTGAGGTGTCAAGGTTTTAAAAGTATAAATTAAACAATTTTCTAGGTTACTCTTATAATAATAAAATAAAAAACATTAAACAAACTGGGTTGCGTAGAAATGCAAAACAAACACTGAAAAATTGAATATTTAAAGGAGAAAAAAAGTTATAAAAATATTAGATAAGAAGTAGGTAGTAAAAGTGAAGTCAAGTATAAAGTTAAAGTTTTAGTTAAGCCCAGTACGGGCTACCCCTAGCAGGGGTATGCCCGTACCAAATTTAGTTAGTCAAATAAGTTAAGTTGGTTTTAAAAAATGCGAAGTTAGTTTTTGTCCACTGGTCTAATGGTTCCAGAAGATAGTTCCATATGGTACATTTGCCCCAGTGACGTCAAGAGGCCCTAATGTATCCAAAATTCTACGTCACATATAAAGTGGCCCTATGTGTATTTCAAAATTATACGTCACAATATTTCTTCAGAAAAATTCTTGTCTTAGACGGGTTGCCATTTAAAAAATAACAGTTAGACACGAAAATGTCAATTTGCCACATTGTTTAATTTCTATCTTTTAAACGTGTCACTAAAACTTTGCGACTGTATTTTTCTGACATCACCTAGTGTCCTCAAATTAATTTGCGTCCAATCATCTCCACCTAGATGCAATAATAAAAATATTTCTAAAAAATAAAGTAGGCTTCAACACTTATTAAAATGTCACATTTCCATTTAGAATTGTCTCAGGAATTTAAAAATGATAAAATATAAGGGTAGTTCCATTTAAAAATTTAAAATTGTAATTCATTTTCGGTTAAGCTTGTAGTAACTGAACACAAAAAATATGCAAAAACTCTGCTTTTTTCATACCATTCACCTATACCAAGTCTCATTTGTCTAATAAATTCGTTGAGACCCGGCATAGTAGATTTCATAGATAATTCATATATCGACAAATCTAAGAAGTGAGAACACAACGTTAAATAAATAAATTTATACAGCTTTATAAATGCTAGTTGTAAATAGAAATAACAACAAAAGTTACACATTATTTAAATAAGTAGAATCAACTAAAAAGCAAGCATTTATTTAATAAAATAAACTAAATTCCCGGACAAAAAAAGGCACCCTGGATTTCTTGCTAAGTTTGATACTTAATAACTTTTTTGTTTTTAATCCGATTATTACAATTTATTTGCCATTTTATAGATAATTTTATTGAAAATGTACCGAATTTTTCAATAATGGGTCATGTTCGATAGGGCGTTATTATACCGGGTGAATCAATGTGTGTGTTTTTTTACCTTAGTTTTAAACACCCTGTGGAGATATTGGGGCTGTTATTTTTAATACTGACAATTTTTGATCAAGTTAAATGTAGTCCTAACATTTTCTTTTTGACCCAAGAGATACGATGTTTTTAATAAAACTCGGCAAATAACGATATTTTATTAGATCACAAGTCATTTTTAAATCAAGTCAACCTATGTAATAATTGTTATAGTATTAGACAGCCCTTAAAATTGTTATAATAGTTATTGGTGTCAGCATGGTGTTAACTACAACAGACGTAGCAAAAATTATTGATCTAATCGAAGGCGGTAATAATAAAAGTTATGTAGCTCGTACGTTGGGATTTCCAAGGGCCACAGTTCAAGATGCTTGAAATAGGTACTTGAAAATAAGAAATTTTACTAGACGTCAAGGATCTTGTAGAAAGAGAAAAACAGCTGCAGCCGACGATCGCTTCCTTGTGGTAAGATCTTTAGGAAACCAAAGGGCAACTTTCGTGATTTTAAAAATGAGTTGCGAATGATACGTGTTGTCAATATTAGTGACAAAACGGTTCGAAGGAAGCTGAGATCCGTTCACGTAGGCGGGCAAAAAACCAAGATAACTTCGGCATCATCGACTAGAACGGTTACGATTTGCCAGAGAATATTTAAACTGGACTGTGGAGCAGTGGAATAATGTTCTCTCCACAGATGAATCGAGGGTGTGTCTTTGGTCGCCGGATAGTCGTGAGCGTGTATATGGGGGTATAAACGAAAGATTTGCCAAATGCACCATAACAGAGCTAACATCTTATAAAGGTACTTCCGTTATGGTGTGGGCGGGTATTTCGACTGATGCACGAACTATACTCATATTTGTGAATAATGGAGCACTAAATGCACATCGATACATTAAAGATATTCTTCAGGGGCCAATAGTTTCATTTGTTCCTTTAATCGGTAAACAATTTTAACTAATGCATGATAATGGTAGGCCACATGTTGCACGGGGTACGTTCCTGATATAATGCTTTCCTCGATTTTCCAAAGAACAAACTTAGGGTTTTGCGATAAAAATTATTCATTTTATTTCATTATTAATTTAAGTTTAGAATACGATCAATATAAACATTTCATGTAGGTTCTTAAGAAACGTTTTTAATACGTTTAAATTAAAGTATTGTAAACGCTTTTTTAGCCTTGAACGTTTGGACCTAAAGTGGACCTAAAACGTACATTTTGTAAACATTGTGTGTTATTTGGGATATCTAATGAATATTGAATACTAAACTATATTTGTTAGTATTATTATGGCCCAAAAAAGTATTTTTGTAAAATTACATAAAAAATAATTTACTTTAAGTTGGGAATCTAAATTTTTCAGTTTCAGAGTGACAACAGATTTGCAAGAGCCCTTATTAAAAATGCCGAACTTGCATCGAAATACGTTCCAGTATATGTTTATCAATTTGCTTACTCAATTAATCCAACTTCTGTTGATGGTAAGTTCTAAGATTTAAAAAAATACTTACAAATTTTATAACAATAATAATATATATTTTTTTGTATGTAGGGGTAGAAAGCGCAGGACACGGTGCAGAAGTCCCATACTTATTTTACTCGACTTTTAACCCGTTGTTACGGTATTCTGAAGACAATTCAACCCATTTGTTGGTTCAAAATAGAATGGTAAAGTTATGGACTAACTTTGTAAAATATTTGTAAGTATAATTTAAGGTTAATTAGATTAAATTGCCGTGGGAGAATACTCCTTTCACTATTCTTGGAGATTAAATCTTGGTTTATTTTTGGTGTTAGTAACATACAGGAGATATTATGTTGACATGGATAACTTAAATTCTTTAATAAAAAATAAATAAAACATTAAAAAAGCCTAAAAAGAAATATCATTTAATAACCTACACTATTTTAAATTAATAACAGAAACATAGCTACCTATATCTTTATATAAAAAGAAAAGTAGTCGCACCTGTCGAGATAGGCAAAATATTTGAAATGGTTTGTGGGGATGCAGACTTTTATTTTATGTATAAGGTAACGGGACTTTAAAAAAATGTTTTTGCTAAGGTAAGCTTTTGTAACTTAAATTTTTTTCTCCGGATAATCTACAAAGAAATAAATACCTTATGGTATAATTTGAAACTTACAAACTTTCTTAAAGGAACTTACTAAAGTGGGTTGCTGCACAAAAACAATTTTAAACAAAACAAAACAGAGCACAATATTCCTATATATCTTTGTATATTTCTTTAATTTTAAATATTTTCAGAAACCCTACACCGGAAGAATCCGAATTATTACAAAATGTAACCTGGACGACCATTTCCCCTACCAATATAGCATATTTAAACATAAATGCTACATTAGCAATGCGGTATAACCTTAAGGGTAACATTTATAAAGAATGGAACAATGTTTTTTACAGTTATGGAACCAAACCTTTTATAACATTTTAGTCTAAATATATATATTAACAAGTAATAACACTACTATATTTTTTATTTTAATTTCATCCTTTTCATCTTTACTAATATTATAAAAAGGCAAAGTTAGTAACTTTGTTTGTTTGTTTATTTGTTTGTATAGGGGCTAATCTTCGGAAATACTAAACCGACTATCTAAATTCTTTTACAATACAAATACTGCACTATTCAGGAGTGCTATAGGGTATATTTTATTAACCGACCTCAAAAATAAGGAGGTTCTCATTTCGCCGCGTATGTTTTTCTTTGTGTGTATGTTACGCGATTGCTCTGGCGTTTGTAGGCCGATTTTTAAAATTCTTTTTTACTTAAAAGACTGCACTTCCGCGGTTGTCCCATAAAAAACAAAGTTAGGATCGCGAGAGAGAAAGGTAGTAGGCTTATTTTTTCGGCAAGACGGACTCCAGTTTTTGCGGCAAAGCTGACTCTAGATAGACCTATGCTCATATAAACAAGTATTTGTCCAGATAATAAAACAAAAAAAAGAAAAGATCAGGGGAGCATTCAGAATCCACAACCTTGGGGCGAAATGAAAACGATGAGGTTTTCAATTCGCCGTATGTTTTTGTGTGTGTATGTTACGCGATTACTCTTGGGTTTGTGGACCGATTTAAAAAAAATCTTTTTTTATTTAAAATAGTGCACTTTGGCGGTGGTCTCAGAAAAAATAATGTAAGGATCGCGAGAAAGAAAGGTACCTATAATATAATATAAAAGACCTATTTTTTTCTCTCTGCCATACGTGGGATAGTTCAAGAGCGCATTCAGAATCGACAACCTTGGGGTAAAATTAACCCTTTTCACCGAACTAAAAGACAAGCGGATAGCTGCAGCCCTGTGTGTATCGATTTATAAACTTTTGACAAATATGTTTTCTACCAATCTACAAGCGGTTAGCTGCAGCCCCGTGTGTATCGATTTATTGCAGCCCCTGTGTATCGATTTATAAGCTTTTGATAGACAATATCGCACCTTTCATATTATAGGGGCACAATTAAAAATTTTGTGAAATTGAGTTTTTGTGATATATAGGCACAAAAACAATTACTTCTGCATGATGCCCTTGACAGAAAGAGACAGAGCCACTCATGGGGCGCACAAACATAATTGTGTCTCTATCTTATTTCCGAGTAACGCGACCCGATATTTAATATCAATTTCACAAAATTTTTAATTGTGCCCCCTATAATATGAAAGGTGCGATATAAGGAACTAAAGACAGAGTAAAGGTGGTGGTCATGGTTAGTTCTGATAAGTTATTATTATTTTTTTAATTCCTTAATTAAACCTCCATTGCTGTCAAAAGCTTATAAATCGAAAGAAGCTGTAGCTAACCGCTAAAAGAGGACTAGAGTGTTTTAAAGTAAATTTTCCAATTTATTGTAATAATAAGAATTTAAAAAGCTAAAATTGATATTTTAAAAAAATTAAGCAGTCTTTAAAAAAATATAGTAAAAGTCACTAAAAAGTTAAAAATAAAAAAGAAGTCAGGTAATAACAAATTTGGTCAATTACTCAATATTAATAACTAAGTAAACAAAAGATGTTAAACTTTGATGCAATTTGCTATTACCCGACTTCTTTTCTTTATTATTTTCTCTTTATTATTTTAACTTTTTAGTAACTTTATTAATTTCGGTTTAATTTTTTTCTTTTTAATGATTATTAGGATTAAACAAAAAGTTCAAAGAAAAATTAGGTATATGTATTGTAAAGTTAGCGAAAATATATAATAATGGCACTGAATAACCACCTTTCATAACTAAACGGTGATTCAGTGGTAGAATGGCTTCCTGCCACGCGAATAAAATTAGTGTGACTGGTCCGCTAGTAATTTATATTCATTGTAAATAACATGCTTAAAGGATTTTTCTTTTATTGTCATTGTTTTAAAAATAACTCCACCTTTAAAATTTTTAATAATGTAGGTATAATTTAAGTCTGACGACAATTAACTTTAGGTTAAATAATTATTTTGACTAAAAAGTTTTTTGGCAATACTTAATGACTTTTTAGCAATACTTTAATGTAATATCAGTTGTGTGGACACACAACTATAACTTTTAACAACAAACTAACCAACTTAATTATTTAATTAAAAAGGGCATTGTAATACATGTTTTGGGCAGTGCTCCTAAATTATTAGGACCTTTACATTAATCTTTTAGATTTGAAATATTTTTTAAATGAACTTTAATTAATGAAAATAAGTTTCTGTTCTATATGTTATGGGTACCTACCAAAATACAAATGACGTATGTTTAATTAAAAAGAGACAAATATCTTAAGAAACGTTTGACATTGAAGTACTTAAAACTTAACTTTTTAAATGTGTTAAATTATAAGTATTTGTGGACCTAGAAATATATATTTTGTGATAGATACCCATCCTATTATTTACTTTTTTTACATTTTTCTAAAATAATATGCTATGCTAAAACAATATTATATGGGTTACATTTTGACTTGGTTGTATTGAGCGCATTCAGGAGTACTCAGCCGCTTAGCCGCAGGGAAAGCGGAGTGTCAAAACTGTCAAATTAAACCAACGGGATGCCAGTATTTTGACAGTTTTCAGTAGGTACTGCTAAATGCGCCTATTGATGACGCGACAATGAAAGAATAAACAAATGTTGTCTCGCTTTAGACCGCATATAAATTGCCTATGGTAATTTCAAACTGATATGTGTATGTATTTTGCAACTAGGTATTCATTTTAAACAAATAAATATTACTTAGAGGAATTTTTCTCATATTTTGCATTTAAGATGGACAAAATATGTATAAATAAGATAAAAAAATATTAATATAGTTATTTTGGTTATCTATATTAAATTTAATATAATACCATCAAAATGTATTTCGATTAGGATTCAGAATACCCAACGCTCCTTAATATGTCGAAAGTATCAGTCAAACGATTATCTGTTTAAGTAAAGCCGCGTCCAGACTTGCAACAATTCGCTGTGCCGCTCCACGTCGCATACCCCGCCACATAGACCGGACGTAGACCTGGACCATAAAGTAACGTACCTACGGATAAGAGAAACTATGGCGTGCTAATATTTTCGTACCACTTTAGCGGCAGGCTAAGCGCTGCCGGCCTGGCTTGCATTGTTGCCAGTTTGTACTTGAACTGCGTCGGTCGAGAAGTTCGGTCGAAGCCTCCTGTAAAATCAGCTGTGCGGAGACACGTAAATTTACTGCGTGTATCCAAGCAACGGCGTTTTCGATTTTCCGTAAAATTATAAAGAATTTTATTTCGATAAGGTGAGTTGTATTTGTCTCTAAGAAAAAAACTCGTGGTAAATTGCAACAGTTTTAATTATTCGTGGTCTAAATAAGTTAGTTTTACGAAAGGGAAAAATATAATTTGTTTTTAAAATAAAAACTAGGTTTACATACTGAGTGTCGAATTTCGATGCAATTGCGTGATATATTGGTTATTATTAGAAATAGAGACTTGCAGTTTTCGCGAAGTGTGCTACTTTTGATGAAGCGAAAGATGACACTAACAGATTTTTATGACCTTTTTCTATTTGACATACAGGGATTTTTTTAGTTTTGGGACCCTCCTCGTATTTTAGTTGTCTTTTAACAAAAGTAAAAACTGATTTATCAAATCATAAGTTTTAAAACAAAATAAATTTCTTATAAAAATATGAGAAAACATCGATACAGGAAAAACTTTCTTCAAGTGGATGAAGAGGTTACATTTAAAAAGAGGTAAATCTGATTGTAGAGGGTCAAAAGATACTCTTTTATATGTTTAAGCTAATTTTAATGTACATGGTGCCCGTGGTCTAATAGTCCTTTAGCAAATAAACAATTTTTATAATAGGCTTAAAGTCTCTATCTATCTTTATTTTTGAGTTACTAGGACATTAAAAAAACAACCTTTTAAAATAATTTTTAAACAAAATGGTGATTACAATATATACGGAATTATTTTAAAAATTGGGAATAAATATTATTACTTTAAGCTGTATTTTTTTTATCTTTGGTCAAACTAAGAAGGCCAAAAGCCTAAATACTAACGTACCGTGGGTGTCTTAAGCGAGGTAAGAGGGAGTTTGTTGACACGGGACTTAAATACTTGAAGGTTTGGGGGAAAGGAAAGACCTCCGCGGGTAGCAGGTTCCACATTCTAGAAGATAAAAGAACAAACAAAGTGGGAAGTTCGAGGCCTGTCCAGTTGGACCGTATAGGGATGCATACCCGCGGCACCACGAGTTTCTCTGTTGGGAACCGTAAGTGGAGGAACTATACTGGACAATTCTTTAGAGCAGAAGCCATGGAAGTACCTATAAAAAAGCGATAAATCCCCCACAGCTCGACGATGGGCAAAAGAGGAAAGCCTTTCTGTAAGTGAAGGATCATTAATGAGACGAATAGCTCTTCTTTGAATGAAATCAAGAATGCTTAGGGTTGTGGGGGACGCCATGCCCCAGATATGAGAACAATATTTCAGGGGAGGTCGGATTTGGGACACATATAAATTGTATAAATTAGAAGGGGAAAAATACTTTTTGGCTCAAAAGAGAAATCCAAGCTTTTTGAAGCTGCCGTGGCTATAGATACAATGTGTTTATGCCAGTTAAGGTTACTTTCAAATGTGACGCCCACAAGATTAAAGGTGTCTTTGCTCTGTAAAACTTGGCCGCTCATATGTAGAGGATAAGTATTTGATGACTCTTTTCGCGACAAGGAACATGATTGTGTTTTGGATGCATTAAAATGGACGAGATTTTGGCACCCCAATCCAATATTAAATCAAGATCCTGTGAAAGAGATATCTGCATCGTTCTTCGTTTGTTTTCCAAATCAGGTTTAGTGATGGGTTTAGGAACCTGAAAACTGGAGTGAAGGGTACTATCGTCGGCGAAACTATGAATGGCATTAGTTGTGGACGAGAAAAGGTCGTTGATATGAAGAAGAAACAATGTTGGTGCCAGAACTGAGCCCCGAGGCACTCCAGCATTTACTTGGTGAAAGCTTGAAGAATGGCCATCCACAATAACTGATATACGTCGATCAGATATATAACTAGAGAGCCAATTACAGAGTTTAGTTGAAAGACCATAGGAGGGAAGTTTATTAAGAAGTGCAGCATGCCAGACCTGGTCAAAAGCTTTGGATATATCAAGAGCAACGATCTGGGAATCACTTAGAAACTTAAGAGACCTATTCTAGCAGTGTGATACGAAGAAAAAAGATCTGCTGTAGATCTTTTGTGGCGAAATCCATACTGCCTGTCATGCAAAGTTTTGTGTTTTTCTAAATACTTAAGAATTTGTGAATTAATGAATTTTTCCATTACTTTACAAAGAACTAAGAGAATTGAGATTGGTCTATAGTTAGATGGAAGAGATTTAGATTCTTTCTTGGGTACAGTCTTTCGTTACTGTTTATTTAATACTTTACCCTTAACACGCTTATCTTCAAAAATTCTTTATGTGCATCTATTGAAAAATGTTGGGTTTGTTTTTTCATTTGATACAGTTCCCTTGTTAACAAATCTTAACAAAAGTATTCTTTGTACACATTTTTCGTCTAAAGCTCCGTTTTTAAAAATGTGCAGCACAATTAATACTAGATAATAATTTCTCCCCTTTTTCATAACTCATCTTTGCAAAAATTTATTGTAGTAAATGTACAGGGTGGCGCCTTTTCGTTGACCTTGCAGGGTATATCGAAACCTAAAAGAGATAGAACAAATCTGATTGCGCAACCTTGATTTCAATTTTTAAAACAAATTTAATAGTAAAAGCAAATCATGGCTAACTTGATTTGTTTTGGATATACTGAGTGTTTTTCAAATTTTGTCAATTTGGTCAGGCACTTGTAACTTGCTTTATATTAGAGATAGAAAAAAAATGTAAGGGTAATAGGAAGGTCTCCTTAGAAGCTATAAGAAATACCACATTTAATATATCTATTCTTAATAGTTTCGGAAATATGGTCATTATCAGGATTTTTAAAACTAAACATCTTGTATATTATTTTACCGTTGCAAAGATATTTTAAAGAGGCTTAAAAATACCATATTTGATATATTTATCTTTTATAGTTTTGGAAATATGACCATATAAATCCAATAGTAGATATACGCATTAAGATTTGGACGCTCATATTTCCGAATCTGTTGGAAAAAATGATTTGAAATGTGGTAAATTTTTTAAGTTCTTTAAAATTTCTTTTTAATGGTGATACAATATACAGGGTGTTTTGTTTTAAAAATGCTATTTTCTTTATTGAATTCCGGGCGATGGCTATATTTCCGAAACTATTAAAAATTACATATATTAAGTGCGGTATTTTTACGGCTTTTAAGGATACCATTTTATTAGTGATAAAATATACTGGGTGTTCTATTTTAAAAACCCAACTTTGTGTTATAATTTTAAAATACAAGTCAATGGAAAACATGTAGGTACGCCACTGACTACCTAAAAATCCCTAAAATTTTCCTTTTTACATTTTTTCTTATCTCTAATATCAAGCGAGTTACAAGTGCCTAACCAAAGTGACAAAATATAAAAACACTCTGTATCTCCAAAACAAATCAAGTTGGTCATAATTTGCTTTTACCATTAAATTTGTTTAAAAATCTGAAATCGAGATTGCGCAATCGGATTTGTTCTATCTTGTTTAGTTTTCGCTATACCCTGAAAAGTCAACGGAAATGCGCCACCCTGTACATATTTTAACAAAATGTCTGTCCAAACCTAATACTATGAATTTTTCAACAGATGCTCTTGAAGATAGTTGGAAGATAAGCGTGTTATAAGATAAGTATTTCGCAAACAGTGACGAAAGATGATATACGCACTTGTAAAATATGAAATTTGCGGCTTAAAAACCTCAGATAAATATTATTATCTTATGATTTTAAAAATTAGTCTTAATTGTAATAATCTTTATTACTTAAAAAAGATTAAAGAACTATATTTTATGTTTATTTGACGCAACGATGCCTATCTTAATGGTTTTAAATCAATTCCAGGTGATATTACCTCAATTTTAATGAAAAACTATGCAAAAGTGCGATATGCTTTTGTATAAATCTCCGTATTTTCTCCAATAAAGGACTTTCCAAAAAACACATTTTTTGAAAACATATGAATTTCTATAATTTGCATTTTTCCATTTTGATCCATTTAATTTGTAAGTACGCTGTGTGGTTTATTACTTGTAGATGCATTTTTTTCGTTATCCTAACTAGGTACACTGGTCCAGATTTAATGAGTTTTGACTCAGATTTAGGCGAATTAACCCTAATTAAATAAAAAAAATTGCCAAAAATGCACTTCTTTTAAATAACCCTTATTAAATAATCAATTATTATTAAACTTGCAAAAACATTCCAAAAAATAATTTGTTTAATAAATTTATGGGCAAAAACAAAACGTTTTTTTTTTAATTTTATAGATAGGACTCTCGAATTCCTTTACATTTTGCAGATGCCCAGTGGTTTATTTAATTTTTAAACAACCTATATAATTAATTTTTTTAAGTGCATTTATTGTTGTTATATTTATTTGGTAAAATGGCTCTAAGTTTAATAGTTTATCTTCGGTTCTGGGTAAAAATACCGTAAATTAAATAAAAACTTGTGAAAAATGTACTTCATAATACCTTCTAAACACCGCTAAAATTCGATGCCAAAAATGTCAACCAACCATCCGAACCAGCGACCGACGCGACGGCGGCGGCGAACGGCGGACAAATGTGACCTTGTAAGCAGTTACACTGCCTTTGTCGCTTGTATACTAGTTAGAAGGAACAAATGCACAATCTGACAACAAAAATGAGTAACAGGCGCTATTTCAATGAAAAACAAATAAAATTATATTTGGAGTTTTCGCATGACCTGTCCTTAAATCTGCTATCTCATGATAACTCTTTATAATTTACTCTATGCGTGGACGAAATTCACGTCGCTTCAAGTGCTTGGCGAATAATTCTCCGTTGATTCAAAGCTTGTTGATTTTTTGCCGTCAAAGGGGCTCGCAAACAGGTTGCTTAGTTTGGACAGATGTTTGTCGAAATGTTGCAAGTCTGGACGCGGCTTAAAACCAATAGCAAAGAGTGTTTTTTAAAATATAGGTAATTGAGGAATTAGGGTCTTTATTTATTATATTTTTTCAAAAATTTATACTAAACTTTAAAATAATATTACAGAAATATTTAAGTTAAAAGATTTAATTTTTGAAATATTAACCATAAAGATTAATATGCCCAAGTATTGTGTATAAACTGTTAAACCGTTTTTAAATTTGGTGCGAAAAGGTATCATACTATAAACATTTTTTTCATGAGGAATATGGAACTGCCTAAATTGATTTAAAATATTTATTATATACTCTTACATTTTCTATCTTGTAGAAAATGTAGTTTAATAACGTTTCTGTTATTGCAACTTATCTACTTATTATTTCAACAGACTTATAAATATTTAATTTATTTAACAAATGCTTTTGAACCTTTATATTTACGAGCCCCTTCTCAGTGAAGTTGGCTCAACTAGCTAAAACATATAATTATGTTAGATTCTTTTGTTCTTTCTGTAGGACTGTTGCAAAAACTCAAACTGTCATTTTTTTAAATATACAGGTTGTTTCATTTAAAAACCCAATATTGGACAAAATTTAAAAAACAATAATATTTGAAAAACATCTAACTACGTTACTGCATTCTACGTAAAAAGTTATATAAGATTATCAGTCAACTGACATACAAGGACTACCTGAAAATGTAAATTTTTATATTTACCATGTGGCTTAAAAACTAAGAGCGCTGTGACTGCTTTGTTAATGGCAAGTTTTGTTACAAAAGTAGCCAAGGTCCGCGAAAACCGCAAGGCCCTATCTTTAATAATAACTGAGATACCCCGCTGTTACAACCAAAATGGGACACCCTGTACATAAAAAAATGCGAGTGGTGGTGCTAAGGCGGGAATTTTTAAAATAAAATTAATAAAAATTATATCCCATAATTAAAAATAGTTCGAAAATATTTTTTTCCTTTGAAAATAAAACTTATAAGAAACTATCTACGAACAAAAATGAGTTAAGAAAGATGTATTTGGCCTAATTTTTATAGAAAAGAATAGCATGATGGCCTTAATATAAAATATTTGATTAAATATTTGACTTACATAAAGACCAGAATAGTTAAGATTTATAAAAAAGGTATTTTACTTATTTAGGTATTTTTTACCCAAATCTTTTTGTTAATTGATATATGTATATGGCGTGTCTACTTAAGTTCGCACCATATGGGAAACTTTTTAGTATTGATTTAAAAAAAAGTTAATAATTTCTTTATAAAGAGTTCTGCATGGTCTTAAACCCAAAAATGCAATCATCAGATATTAATTATATGCAGTGGTATACGGGGTATGTCGAAAGATGTGAATTTTGCTCAAGGAGAAAGTACCTTTATTTTTAACAATGTCGATTTTTTTTAAAGAAAAAGGTATTTAGAGTTAAAAATTACTTACAAATATGCAATTTTAGGTATTTGCCAAAAAAAATGAACTTCAGTGTTGATCATTGGGAATTTGTTTTTATTTTGATTTTACGAAAAAAGTTTTTCTTTTTAACAATTTCTGCATGGCCTAAAACCTAAAATGCAATCATCAGATATCAATTTTATGCAGTTATGTCCGAGGTATGTCAAAAAATGTGATTTTGCTTATAAGATATAATACCTTCATTTTTAACAATATCGATTTTTTTATAAGAAAAAGATGTTTAGAATAAGAAAACTTACAAATATGAAAACCTAATTTACATTTTCACCATTATCAACACTTTTTGACATACCTCGTATACCACTGCAAAAAATAATACCTAATGATTGCATTTTTAGTTTTAGGTCATGCAGAACTTTATAAGGAGTTTTTTTCGTAAAATCCATAATAAAAAGTTTCCCATATGGTGCGAACTTTAGTAGACACAATGTATTTTATTTTTACCCAAGTGTGGTAAAACACATTTTTTTTATTTAGGTAATACCTTTAATTTGTCTTTTTTGTTTAAAGCTATAATAAAATTTGTACTAAAAATGAAAACAGTATACTACTGTTCTAATTTTCAGTAAACAAATCATCGAATGTGTCATACAAGAGGGTTTGTTTTAAAGGTAAAAACTTTAATATTAGATTGTTATACTTATTATATTTAAAAATTAACAAAAAACATATACAATTAATGTAATATGTAATGCATTCTTTAATAAATTTCAACACTCTGTTATGAATGTAGCTACGGCATAAAAAGTAATTTATTTTAATATAGCTTTTAAAAATACAACTATTAAAAAAATTATCTTACTGTTGTATTGAAAAGTATAAATTAAGATAAAACACTTGGAATCCTTGCCTCTTATATGGTAAATTTACCAAAACACATTTTGTTATAGGAGCGCCTCTTAAAAATAATAAAACATTTTTTTTTATCTATATCAAATCTGATATTAATTAAGTACTTAGTTATTATATTTTTTATTGTTTTAATTATTTAAAAAGTGGTTTAAATTATGGCAACATTTCTGCTGGTATTTTTAGCCTTGGTTAATCTGGGGGTAAGTTATTATTATTATTATTATTTTGATATTATATCATAAAATTTAGTTAATTTATTTATTTAGGTAATAATGTAATATAGTGACCGCCAGAAATGTTGAACCATATGAAAAACTTTTTATTTATGATTTATCAAAAAAAAAAAAAAATAATAATAAAATTATTCGTGTAAAAAGTCTTTACTTTCACCAGAACAGTCATATTTAATTCAAAATTTAAATATTCCAGAGGGTATACGAGGTTTGTGCAAATTAACGAAAATAAAACAACAGAAAACTACCTTTGGTATTGTACTTAGACAAAAATATTCCTTGCAAAAATTGTTAAGAATTGAAGAAAAAACTTACTTTTCCAATTTACCCCGTATAGAGATGAGATCAAACTAAATTACCTCCCTTAATTATCCCTATTGCCCTTAAATTTAAAAAAAATATCTATGCTTAGGTATTCTTAAAGCATTTAGGTACATTTAGATGACTTTAAAAAACAAAAGTAATTTTTGTTTTTTTGTGGTTCAATAGGCCTTAAATTTAAAACTCTTAGATTAACTTAATAAAATTCAAATAAAAACGTCGTAAGTTTTCAATAATATAAATTTGTTTTTATTACACTCTAGTTCATAAATAAAATTTGATCAGGATAATAGTAATAAAAAAAAATAGTTCATAAAAAATTTTAAAAAATATTTTAGGATTTACCTAAATAAAAAACGAGGATGACATAGTAAATTTAAAAATTTTTAAGACATTTTTGTAAGGAAAAAATATTGTAAAAAGTTAATCTAAAGGGGCTTTTAAATTTTAGCCCTCTTGAACCACAAAAAGCAAAAAGTAAGTTTTGTTTTTTTTAATGACCTAAATGGTTTGGAAATAACAACATTTTGAATGTTTTTAAATTTAACGGCAATAAGGATAATTTACCGCAGTCAATTTAGTTTGATTTAATCTCTATACGGGGTAAGTTGGAAAAGTATTTTTTTCTATTTTTGGATAGAAGGCTTTGCTTTTAAAATATGACATAACTTCCTATTCTAAACAAGTTTTTAAAATAAAAGTTTTTAGGTATAAAAATAAAGGTAGTTTTTCTTCTGTCGTATTCGTTATTTATACGCTATGATTTATTTAAATTCTAATTAGTGTTTTGTTATTTTTGGTGTATGCAGATATTTTAATCAAGAATACAATTTAAAGAAAGTTTTCCATATGGTTCAACATTTCTGGCGGTCACTGTATAAGTCATAACTTTTAAAGTATTAGATGTAAGCATTACAATTAAATTCGATATGTGTAAATAAAGAGTTTTGGTATATTTTTCGATTACTTCAAGTTTTACCAGAAGTAATTCCGGTTTAAGAGAATTAACACCCTATTTTTATAGTTTTTAATTACTGAAACAGTTCTGAATAAAAACGTGACTATTTTAGAACTTTTTCTGCTACTTTATTTTTTAGAGTCATATTTAATCTTTTGTCTAGGTTGCCACGATCGGATCCAAACTAATTTAATGTAGGTGACGATATTTTAATTGAAGCTATATTTAATGGATGGTATTTATTTGAGTAATTAAGTTAAATTAAAAGTACTAAAAAACCGAAAAAAAATTTAAACAAGTAATAAGATATCTTTAAAATACAAAACACTATCAGATCTCAATTAACAAAAACAAAACCATACAACTTAAATGAAAATACAAAAATGTCATTAATAAAATACCTTGCGAATGCAATAAGTTTTATATAGGTGAAACTTGTAGACCATTAGCCAAACGCATAAAAGAACACAGATCATACATTAAAAACACAGAATTTCATAAATCAAAAATCGGCCAACACGCATTTGATAACAATCATAGAATAAACTGGGATGCTTCGAGCATTTTAGCAAAGGAAACTTGTTCTAAAAAACGCAATTCAAAGAAAGTGCGTATATATTGTGAACACCTAGTATAAAAAGTATAGATTTTGTGAATTTTAAAAATATACATTTTTTGGGAATTTTGCTAAATAAAGATATACGTGAGGTGTCAAGGTCTTAAAAGTATAAATTAAACAATTTTCTAGGTTACTTTTATAATAATAAAATAAAAACATTAAACAAACTGGGTTGCGTAGAAATGCAAAACAAACACTGGAAAATTTGATATTTAAAGAAGAGAGAAATAAATTAAAAAGGGATTTTTATTAGATAAGAAGTAGTTAGTGAAGTCAAGCATAAAGTTAAAGTTTTAGTTCAGCCCCGTACAGGCTACCCCGAGTGGGTATGCCCGTACCAAATTAAGTTAGTTCAATAAGTTAAGTTGGTCCTAAAAATGCAAAGTTAGTTTTGATGGTCCACCGGTCTCATTGTCCCAAGAAGATAGTTCCATATGGTACATTTGCCCTAGTGACGTCAAGTGACCCTATATGTAATTTCAAAATTATACGTCACAATATTATTAAATAAAGATAATTGTGTAGCATCAATTTCAGTTAATTTAAATAACACTTGGTTGCCTTTGCTTGATACTGAAGTACCTTCAGAAAGACTCAAAATTAACTAACTATTCACCTTTTTGTAATATAAACAATAAATACACCAGCAACCAGCTATCTATGTCACTATAACCAAACAAACATATTTGACATTTAATGTCAAAGATTTCAGGATATCCTAAAAAAAAGAAAAATAAATAAATTTTAAAACCTTAATAATAGTAAATTTTTATTATTATTTTTTTTCAGCTTATCTTGACATCGGTGGCAGATTTTCCACCGAAACGTCGATTTTTAATTATCTTATTACTTGTTTAATTTTTTTTTTGGTTTTTTAGTACTTTTAATTTAACTTTGGCGTGTACCCAAATATTACAATTACAAAAATTAGTGATTATACAGTGAACGCCAGAAATGTTAAACCATACGAAAACTTTTTATTTTCATTTCTCAAAAATCATTATTATTGAAAAATCTCTTCATATACCGAAACCTAAAAACATTGATCTAAATTGAAATAAATCACAGCGTATACGAGGAGAAAACTACCTTTATTTTTAAACTTAGAAAAAATATTATATGAAAAACTTGTTTAGAATTAAAAGTTATGACATATTTTAAAAGATTACAAAATTAAAAAAAAACTTTTTCAACCTATCCCCTATAGAGTCTAGATCGAACCAAATTAACTGCCCTACATTATCCTTATTGCCTTTAAATAAAAAAAAACAAATTTTCGTTAGTTCTCAAGCATTTAAGTAAAGAAGGCAAAAACAATGTGGAACTATAATTTAAAGGGACTTTAGCATTATTGAACCACAAAAAGCAAATTTATTTATGTGTTTTAAAGTGATTTAAATGTACTTAAATACCTTAAAAATAACAAAGCTTGGACATTTTTTAAAATTTAAGGCAGTTAATTTGGTTTGATTTAATTTCTTTACGAAGTAAATTGGAAAAGTAAGTTTTTTTTTAATTTTTACAAGGAGACTCTGCTTTTAAAGTATAACATAACTTTAAATTCTAAACAAGTTTTTTTAATAATGATTTTCCTTAAGTTAAAAAATAAAGGTTGCTTTCTCCTGTGTCATATTCCTTAATTTGCACCTACCTCGTTTATGCTATGGATTATTTTAATTTTGATCAGTATTTTGTGAGCTTCGGTATATGTAGAGATTTTTATCAGGAATAATTTTTTTTGCAAAATCAAAAATAAAAAAGTTTTCCAATATGGTTCAATATTCCTGGTGGTCTTTGTATACATATAATCATAAAATCTACAAATCATATAAATTGATATTTTTAAGTTTTTTTTTAACTAAAAGCGAATTTTTACCAGTTAATTTTTATGAATCATTATTTTTTACAATTTTTTTTTATGGTGGTGTATGTGATTGTGACACAATATATGATTATTAATATTGCAATTCAACTTGTGTATCATTTTAAAATATAGGGTAATATTTGGGATTATATTTTTCTCTTAACACTGTATATAAAACAAGAAAATAAGAAACATTTTCAAATAAGTAAATGTCCAAAATGCTTCGTTTTCAAAATACAGGCTGTTAAAATTTTAAGAAAAATGTCTTCTTGGCATAACTTCCTTGACCCTTCAGCTATTTTCACAAAATTTGGTACACTTCTTTTGACCATTTCATTATTTTCTACTGTAAAAAAAAATGACAGTGTCGTTTAAACAAGGTGTGCATTAAATTTTAAGAAAAATACTACACCACAGCTTTTCTTTAAATCAATATTATTATTAAAATACTTATTCAATGAATATGTTCTAAGTTAAATTACATGCCAGATTTTAGCGATTTTGCCATGCATCAAAATGGTTTTTAATTTTTTAAGGGGAAACCGTTCGTCATACAAAAAATATATAGAAACGAAATTAACTCCAAAGTAAATGATTATTTCAATAATAATACTGATTTAAACAAAGAGTGCCATTGCCGGAATGATTTTTTCTTAAAAAAATCAGTACAAATCTTTACAAACACCACTGGTATATTTTTTAACTTTTATTCAAAAATGCAATGTTATGGTCAAAACAAGTCTACAAAATTTTGTAAAAAAGAGTGTTAAAAAGTTATGATAAAATCTCGGAAACATAGCATTTCCGGACATAATTTTATAAAAAAAATCCTCTTATTATGCATTTTACACAGTGTTAAAGGGAAAGAATAACCTGCATATTTTGGAATAGTACTTGTTAGTTTTTACTGTTCCTTGTGCTTTTATATTTTAAAAATAATCAATAATAATGACAGAGAGTAGAACCTCTATCCGCTTTTAACTAAAGAGACAAAATCAAATTATTAATAAACGAGTGTTTTAAAGATTATTTATTAATTTGATTTATAATAAACAACGATTAATTTAAAAATAACTAGTAAAAACTCACATTAAAAAAGTTTTGGTTAAGGTTAAGTTACCTGTAAGATATATATAAAAATCATTATATTATGTTAGTATAGCCCTTTTTTAAAACGTCACTAAAATTTTGGTACATTCAATTATCTGTATTTCTTATATTACAGAGTGGTAAGTCACTATAATCAATGATTTTTATGTACCTAATCAAACTTTAAACGCATTTTTTCAAAACTTGATTTTTAAATTGGTGAGCACAATAACTTAAAAAGTTATAGACCAATCTTCCTGAAATTTTGCATACATACAGTGTGTCCCAGAAAAGGTGTTAAAAGAAGACAAATAGACCAAAAATTGTTGAATTATAAAACAAAATTTTGGAAAAACTAGTCGCACGGTCAAAAACTACTAAATACAAAATTTTACTTAAATTGAAGTTAAAGCATGAGTGTAAAAGAAAACAAAATTGAAATTTTTTACATTACACATTACAATCAAAAAATGGCCAAAATAAAGTAAAATTTAAAAGACAATTTAACAATTTTAAATACTTTTTTAAAATTTGCTTCCTTAGGCCAGGTATTTAAAAAACTGTTAATATATAAAGTAAAACATTGACAATATATTTTTTAACTTTTATTTCTTAACTTTAAATTTTAACACAAAATTTAATTCTCTACAACATTTACTTATACAATTTTGTCGTAGTTTTAGAAATAAAGGTACTTTACTCTTGGTCCTTTTTCATATTTTTAGTTATAACTCGCCCTGTACCTATATTACCAATCGGAGTAAAATTTTGTATTTATTAGTTGTAAATCATGCAATTAGTTTTCCAAAGGGACGTTTAAAAATTCCAAAATTTTTGATTTATTTGTCCTCTTGTAACACTTATCCTGGGACACACTGTATTTTTACCAACAGTACTTTATGTGTAATCCTTCATTTTTTTATATACATATCTTTTCAAGGCAAAAACGATGAAAAAAATAAGGCAATAGATCAATTTAACTTTTTCAAGTATTATATTTCTCGAATTTTTTATTTTTTATTTTTTAGGTTTACTGAAAATTATGACAATAACAAACATAAAAAAATTGTTTTAAATGTTTAAATTACTGGAACGGATGCTAGAGTGCCCGCCGCTTATGAAGTCATACTTCGACATTCCTAGAAAAATTTAGCATGCAGCCGCCATTTTTAATAATAAAAAAAATCTTGTAAAATTTTAATATATAAGTAAACTACATACCAGTTTTTAAAAATATATACTGACTCTTTCATTTAATAAAAAAATCATAGAAATCAATGAAAATTAAAGCATTTACAGGTATCTCCCCAAAATCCAATTGTACTAAATTAAAATCTCTAAAAGTAGGCTTCTATACCATTTTATATCATCGTTTTAAATTATTTGTGTAAGTTATTATTTGTTCTTTTCCAAATTCTATACGTTTTATTTTCAGTTAGCCGTTCAAACTGCAGATGATCTTATAATCAGTTTACCTGATGGAAAAGTTCGGGGACAACTTACCTGACTCCAAACAACAAAACTTATTATGGATTTCAAGGAATACCTTTTGCCTCTCCACCCATAGGTAATTTAAGATTTGAGGTAAATAACAACTTTACATTATTATAATAATTTATTTTAATCAAATTTAACAATAAAACAAGGTTTTTTAACAATTTATTAACTTTTTAATGGCTAAAATAAATATAGGATGGTACTTCTAAATAAAATACCAAATTTAATATTTAAATTATATTAGGTCTTATACAAATACATAAATATTATAAATTAAAGTAATTCACTGCTACATTTACTTGATATAATCTTTTAGTTAAAATTGCATATTGTACACTTGAGCGCACTCAAAAGAAAGTAAAATTCATCCCCCAGTAAAAAGGAGTAAAAGGGGGTATAAAAGGAGAAGCCTATTGCTCATAAATAAATTATGCAATAAATTAATATTTATTTTGACACTTAACTTTTTAATAGGCCCCTCAACCACCAAAACCTTGGGAAGGAATTTTGGATGCCAACAAAGAAAGCAAGGCTTGCATATCAGTTACACATTGGCAAAATCCTGAAGAAGAAAGTGAAGATTGTTTATATATAAACATTTATACTCCTTCATTAAAGGTAAACAATTTTACTACATCAAATCATTTGTTTAAAAAAGTTTAAACTTCCGACAATAATTTATTTTTACAAGCTTTTATTTAATTTGCAATTTATTTCTGTATCTCGTTTGGATGGAATCCTCCAACTGAATTTTGAAGCATATACATATCGTAGCCGATTGAGTCGATATTTTGTACATACATTGAATTTGGATGACAATGATTAACTGCTATTTGACGTTATTCTAAATCCAACATGGTGGAACACCCAGGATGGCCGTCTAGTTATTTTTAAGTCACTCCAAATGCAATATGATGCACTTCTAAAAATGGCGGACTGGTGATTTCTAATGCACTTCTACAATATAGGTCTCAAATAAAAAACTTTCTAAGAGAAACTCAGCCACGTTCGTTGCTGCACTGGTGAGATCGGCAGAGACGGCCGGTGTTAAGCAACTTGAAGCGAGCTCATAACTTGGATGGGGACCCGGTACTCGGGGGTCAGCGGACGGACCGAGCAGCAACCATCCAAGTTATGGAGTTAATGGTGTGAATGAGAAGGAGTCAAGGTACAATAAGCCTCTATACGGCTGCAGCGCACAACCTAGTGGGGCATTGGTCGGACCTAGGTAGAAGACCCGAAAGAGCGTAAAAAAGAGGAACTCAAAAGATAATGTGACGACTCAAAATCCAATATTGGTCCAAAAATGATGAAATAGGTGTTTTTAATGCACTTTCACAATATGGGTATAAAATAAAAAGAGCTTACTACCAGACTCACAAAATAAATCCATTTGGCAGACATCTAAAGATGGCGGACTAGTTATTTTTAATGTATTCCTACAATATAAGTATTAAATAAAAGAGGTTGCTGAGAGTAAGTAAAAAATTAAGTAACGTCACTTTTAAGTACAATATGACAGATTTCTAATAATAGCGGTCTAATTTTAAATGCATTTCTACGATCTGGGTATAATGAATGGGCTTGCTAGAAGTAAATTAAAAAATAAAGTGGAGTCACTCTAAATTTAATATTGTGAAATATGGTTTATGTACTTTTAATTTTTAAATTAAAATAATCCCTTTTGTTAAAGGTAGTATTCACACATTTTAAATATTGTGTATGTTTAAGTGTTTAGGCTTACTCATGTTACAAGCTCATGGTAACTTTAAATGCTAAGTTTTTTTTTATAATTACCAAAATAAAAAACAATTTTATTTTTAGGTTATAATAAAATATTAATTTAAGTTAAATATTATTAATTTGTTATAGACTATGAGCAGGGTGTAAAGTTTTGTCACTTACTTTCTCTCAGTCCATATCTCGTAAAACGCTTTAAAAGGGTTGTAGATAAATCGTTGCGAGCGTCAACTGCATCTCCAATGGTGGAATGATACAAGATGCACAGAAAAAAGATCCATCATAATAAACTTATGTTTTATTTAAATGGAACACCCTATATATTATTTTGTTTTTGATTGTAGCAATAAAAATAAAGTAAATTTTATTCTCGATACCTATACCAAAAATTACAATTTTTAGGATTTTTAAAAACTCTTGACAAAAACAAAATCTTGCCCTAAATGATTTAGTTTTTGAACTACAGGGTGTTAATGTTTTTTTAAATTATCCGTTTTTTACTATATGTTTTATACCAATTACCATATTTTTAAAAAAATTGAAAGACGTCTTCTATGCATTAAAAGACATTTTTGATGTACCAGAAAAAATAAATTTGTACCAGTGTCGTCCATAAGGGGTTTAGGGTAAATATTTTCTAAGAAAAAAATGATACGCCACTGTAGCTTTCTCAAATAAAAATCTTTTTGGAATCCCCGTCTAATTTAGAATAAATTTGATATCTTTACTTTTTTCTTGTTTGATGAACGTTTTTTGCATAAAAGAAATAAATTCATTTTTGGCATCGTCATTTCGTATTACTTAAATCAAATTCTACAATAAAAAGTAACCTTTGTTATTTATTCTTTAATTATATAGGGATTTGACCATGCCCCGCAATGGTTTCTATTTTTTTAAGCGAAAACCGTACATCAAACAAAAAGAGTCAAGAAATCAAATAAGTTCTAAACTAGACGGAGATTTAAAAAAGATTTTAATTTAAGAAAAATGCAGGGCATACGATTTTTCCTTAAAAAATATTTATCCTTAAGCCCCTGTTGGACGACACTGGTTAAATGTATTTTTTTATGTTAAAAAAATGTCCTCTTATGCATAGGAAATGTTTTCCAAATTTAAAAAAATATTTTAATTGGTATAAAAGTTATATTGTGTCCTTTCTAGTAAACAATTTAATATATAGGTGATGGTACAAGTTAATATTCTAGAAATCAAACATAATTTACAACTCAAGCTTAAGTAAGGTAGGTTATATAAAATTTTATTTTTGTCACGAAATAATCAAAAATCCTCAATATCTTCAAAATCTTTACATTTTTGGTATAGGTATCGCTGGTAAGGTTTACCTCACTTTTAATTCTACAATCCAAAACTGAACTAACATACTGGGTGTTCTATTTAAAAAACACAAGCTTAATATGGATCTGTTTTTGGAGCACCCTGTACAATTCCACCATCTTCGCCGCAGCTGCCGCTTGCAACAATTCATGTTTGGTCACGAAAATCTGTCGCTATCTCACGCAACATTATATTTTTGTGAATACATCTAATCCTTTATTTCTGTAAAAATTTAGACAGCTGAAAGTCTTCCAGTGATGGTATGGATTTATGGAGGAGGCTATACAGCAGGCAACTCATCCAAATCGTTGTATGGTCCAGATTTCTTGGTTGAAAAAGATGTAATTGTTGTAACATTCAACTACAGGGTGGGACCTTTCGGCTTTCTTTCCACAGGAGATACTGCAATACGTGGAAACTTTGGATTGAAAGATCAAAACTTTGCTATGCAGTGGACGTTCAAAAATATTAAATATTTTGGAGGGAACCCAAAAAAATAACACTTTTTGGTCAAAGTGCAGGAGGGGCATCAACGTCTTTTCATCTTTTAAGTAAAAAATCTACAGGTATTCACAGATTTTTTTATGTTATGTACCAAAGCAATTAAACCCTAACAGTATTAATTTTAAATTATTTGTAAGTAAATTTAAAACTTATTTATTACTTTTTAATAATGGGTGACGCTAATTTAAAATTTTATGTTTTTAATGTAAGGTTTAGCGCATAACATTCTAACATTGTATTAAATATCGGTAACAATATATTATTACAATTTGCTATATTAAATAAAAATGTGTTATATTTTTAAATAACAGGGGTCCACAAAATAAAAAAGTTATTTGTGCTGAATGCCTCCAAATATTTTCCTACGTTTTTTTCCCCGCTAAACCCGAATTTAAAGTTAAACTAGGGTCTAACTGCAAAAAAAACGAATAAACAAAAAATCATGTTCTAGTCATTTTTTTGCATGATAATAACGATGTTATAATTTTTGTCGTTTTCTGGCAATTTTCTTTTTAAACGACCTGTACAAGATATTTATAGATTTTATTTATGCCCAAAAAAAAGTTTACTTACCAGTATTAATTTTAAAGTATTTTGTAAGTAGATTTAAAACCTATTTATTACTTTTTAATAATGGGTGATACTAATTTAAAGCTATAGCTATATGTTTGTAATATTTATATTTTTAAATATGCAAAATTATAAATTAATTATTACGTTCCGTATAAATAATTACTAATAAAAAAATTCAGCGTATTACATTATGAACGAAATAAAATGGTATTAAATTTTGGTAACAATACGTTTATACAAATTGTTATAATAAATTAATAGGTGATATTTTTCAAATAACACAGGTCTATAAAATAAAAAAGTGATATTTTGCTCGGTGCCGAGAGAAGATTTTCTTACGTTTTTTTCCCGCTAAACACAAAATAGTCAAAACTAGGGGTCGAACTGCAAAAAAAACGCATAAAAACATAAAAATCATGTTCTGGTCATTTTTCTTGCATGATGATATTGATGTTATAATTTTTTTCACGACTGCTATAAAAAGTGTCTTAAAACGCACGTCAAACAGGATCTGAAAATGACTAATTTCACATGATGTACGATACTACTGTGTAAAATTTTTTATATGTCAATCAGTAAAAAATATTTTATTTTTTGTCATTTAGTTTTGACATAGGCATGTGAAAACTTTTTACACGGCATATGAAAAATTGTCACACAGTTCTGTCAAAAGCTAAAAGAATAAAAATAATAAAAATCACATTTTATTCCTTATTTTCTGCTGTCGTAGATAAAGAATCATGTGCAACAAGTTTGAAACTGACTCCTTGCACACTCGTGATGACTTGTAGTGCAAAAGAGTCTTCTTCGAAACTTGTTGCACAATATACTATTGTCGTTTTTGGTAATTTTCTTTTAAACTTCCTGTACAATGTTCTACAACTGGGGTAGATATTATTTTCAAATGATTTTATGTAAAAACTGGGACAGGAGTTTTTATTTCCCCCACCAGAAAAAATCCAAGTTTTAAAAGAGAATCTCCTTTTTTTTGCAAATTAAATTAAATTTTATTAAAAAATATATCTAAATTTTTAAAAACTATAGCCAGTTGATTAATTCACAATTTTTTTATGCAAAATTTTAGATGACTTTAATTATCGAAAAAGGTACATTGGATCTTATTTACAAAAAAAATACAAAGAAAGGATTTGCTTTCAAAACTTCTGGCAATTTTTAAAATTAGAAAATTCTTCAACGAACTGTTCCTCTTAAGGTCACTAGCATCTGGGATAAAATTGGTGTGGGTTCCATGACCCAGTTTTTAGATATAATCATATGAAAATATTATCTGCGCCAGTGAGTTCTACTCTACTTTTGTCCTTTCTATTAAGTTTTCCATTGTAGCATCTAGCAGTAATCTGCAAATATATTCACTATACAATGAGAATATTAAAAGTCTTTTCTTTTTGATCTTTTAAATAATTAATTATCTTTCGAGATGGGGTAAAAATTGGGTAATAAGGTATCATTTAAACTATTTTCTGGCATAAAAATAAAGCAATAAGGCAAAAATATTAAGGTACGTGGTCCTAGTGCAAAAGGGAAACTAGCAACTTTTTGTTCAAATAGAAAGAAAAAACGAGGTGCTGCATGACCGCATGTAGGCCCTCTGATTCTCTAGCAATCGCTACCTTGATTTTAAAATCCATCCAAGCCATTCCAGACTTGGAACCATTTAAAATTTAGCCTAAATACTGTAGAAACAGTGCGGTTCTAATGGTATTGGCTTGTAAGTCTAAAACTATTGTGCTGATTTTTAAAAATAAAGTGGCGGTAAGTGAAGTGTTAAAGGGCAATTGAAACAAGGTGCTACATAACCCCTTTTTCTATTTGAAAAGAAAAATTATTAGTGCCCCACTTTTTTAAGAGTATATTTTAAATAAAAATAGTTTTTTTGCTTTTTTAACAAAACATCTCTCCTGTTTATGTTGGTTTAATTTTAATATTTTAGGTTTATTTAGAGCAGACATTGTTGAAAGTGGATCTGCTTTAGCTTACTGGCCTATAGATGAAAATCCCATAGAATACGCGCTTCTCTTAGCTAATGCTCTCTCTGGTAGCAGTTATGTAAATAATACCCAAAATCTAAAGAGATTCTTACAGGAAAAACAGCTGAAGAAATTAATTAATGCAACGATTTCTATAACTAAGGTTAGTTGATTACAGTACCATACATAAGACAAGGCGCGCACTGAAGTGTCAAGCAAGTGACGTGGCGGTGAGGTGGTGAGCTAGTAGCAAATAAAGTCTTTTCCTCGAAAATTAAACATACAGGGTGTTTAACAACTTATCCGACAAACTTTAATTGTCTTAAACGTCTTAGTTTTTAAACTACAGGGTGTTAAATTTTTTAAAAAGTGTGTTTTTTTATTAACTTCTATACTAATGCAGATATTTTTAAAAGTTTTAGAAGGCCTCCTATGCACCAAAAGACATTTTTTGACATACATTAAAAATATATATTTTTATTAGTGTTGTCCGTAAAAGCTAAATGTTTTCTAATAAAAAACGGTACGCCACTGCATTTTTCACATAAAAATATTTTTACAATGCCGTTTTAGTTTGTAACAAATTTGATCTTGATTTTTTTTCTTTAATGCACGGTCTTCGCATAAATAAAAAAACACATGGCAAATTCCTATCTAATTGAAGAATAAATAACAAAGGTGATTTTTTACTGAAAAATTTGATATGAGTAATACGAAATGACCATGCCGAAGAATGGTTTTTATTAATTTATGCGAAAACCGTGTATCAAATAAAAGAAAGTCAATAGAATAAATTTATTCCAAACTAAATGGGCATTAAAAAAATAGGATAAATGCAGCGGCGTACCATTTTTCTTTTTAAAATATTTCCTATTAACTCTTATGGACAATATTGGTAAAAAATAATTTTTTTCATGTATGCAAAAATTTCTTCTGGTACATAAATTTTTATAAAATTATTTTTTAAAATATCTGCATTGGTATAAAAGTTATAAAAAAATTTTCCAAATTTTTAACACTCTATAGTTTAAAAACTTAGACGTTTAGAACATTGTTTATACAAAGTTTTTTTCCTATTTTTTATTGTAAAATTAGCTCCTAAATTTTGTCGGATAAGTTGTGATACATTCTGTATACTTGCAGTACAACATTTCACCGCCACTCTACTTGAATGCACGTTTCTGTATTTATTTACGCAGATTTTTGAAAGTCCATCTAATATTGATTCACCACCTGGCCGCTACGTGCTCTTGCTTAACATTTTAGTGCGCGCATTGCCGAAGCCCGCCACAAGAAATAGATTAATTAAAAAAAAGTTTAATTTTACTTTAATAAAATTAAAATGGTACGCCATTTTAAAAAATACAGAACAAGAGAAACGTTTATGTGGGGTTTTACAATTAATTACATTTTTTAAAGTAGTTAAAAAACAATGAAGAACCACTAGCATTTAGATTTTTTTTTCTTTAATTTATAGCGTTAATGACGTTTGTTTTTTGGGTTTAAACCTTCTATGCCAGCGATTCTACAAAAGACATCCTAATAAAAATCTCAAATTAAAAAAATAAATTTACGACCAAATTTTGTTGGATAATTTATGACTAACCGTTTAGATTTTTAAGTTAAATAAAAAGCACCTTTTTAAAGGTTTTACACTGGTATTTTGCAAAACTTGCTAAAAATAGGGTAGCTATTAAAACTTTAAAATTACGACACAAAAACAATTTTTATTGCATGTACAAAGCCCTCTAGCGGCACACATTCAGTGTGAAATGTTACTAAAATAATGGAGCCCAATTGATTTAGTCTATGTTTAAATATGAACATATCGGTTTTGGCCAAAGCAAACTATTTAAAATGGAAGCTTTAAAAATTTAACTTTAAGGGATTGTAACCAATAACCAATGACATTTTGAAAAAAAATTGGAGCTGTACCCTCTACAATTATTTTATTATATAGAATAACCGCCTTAAGTTTTGAAATCGATTTTTAAATAACTCTGTAATAAATAACGGTATTTAAGATAATATAACATAAAATTAAAAAAGTAAAAGCGATATTTAAATAATTATTATTCAATATTGTTAAAAGTTCCTTTTAATTCTACGTTCAAGAATTTTAAATAAAAATCATCACATAAAGTCAAAATTTTTACCATGATAACAACTATTGCCCCTTAAACCTTGTTCAGACACGGCTACTGATTTAGTCGAGTAGCAAGTAATTAAGTATTTTCGTGCGTGCGGACAATAAAAATTTAGGAAAGTAGTTTAGTGTAGTAGCTGTCCAGACGCACGAAAATACAAAAATTACTCGCTACTCGACTAAAATACTAGCCGTGTCTGAACAAGGCCTTACTTATTAATGTATACAGTAGGGATATTAAAAGTCCTTTTCCCCTTAATCTATTGAATGGAGCAAGATATCGAGTCCGGGTAAAATTTAAAAGTCCTCCCCCTTTTTTTTAAATGGGGGAAGATATTAAGTTTGGGTAAAATTTGGATAGAAGAGTGTCACTTAAACTACTCTTTGGCATAAAAATAATTTTGGTCACTGACCTAGTTCCAAGGGGGCAACTTTTTTTCAAATGGAAAGGGGGTCATGTACACCTCGTTCTAAAGACTTTTTGATTCTTTATGTATAACCGTTTTAATTTTAAAAATCAGCCAATTCGTTATAGAGTTGCCCTAACTTTTAAATAGGACAAGATATCGAGATAAGGTAAAATTTGGGTAAAAGGGTGTTACTTAGACTACTTTTCGGCATGAAAATATTTTTTTCACGCGACCTAATGTCGAGGGAGCGCTAGCAACTTTTTTTTCAAATAAAAAGAGGGTTCATGTAGCACCTCGTTTTAAAGACCCCTTAATTCTCTACTGAACTTTGTTTATTTAAAATTGGCCAAGCTGTTTTATACTTACAAGCTAATTCCAAAAAAACCGCTTTATTTTTGGACTATTTAAGCCAAATTTTAAACGGTTCTAAGTCTGAAATGGCTAGACCGATTTTTAATAACAACGTAGCTTTAAGTAGCAGCAAAACAAAGGGGCTTTTAATCAAGGTGCTACATGACCCCCTTTCCATGTGAATGTTGCTAGTCCCTCCTTGGTACTAGGCCAGCTGACCGAAATCAATTTTTTGCCAAAAAGTAGTTTAAGTAATACCGTTTTCTCCAAATTTTACCCGATCTCGATATCTTGTCCCATTAAAAGATAAAGGAGGGGGAAGGACTTTTAATATTTTCACTGTAATAACCCAACTATTTGTTTTTCAATTTAGAAACAGGTTTGGCCCAATATAGAAGTTGAAGGCGATGATTCCTTTCTAAATGAATACCCTTATAAATTACTTGAAACTGGAAACTTTAATCAAGTTCCTATAATTATTGGCTTTTGCGCTGAGGAATCTCTCATGTTTTTACAAGGTAATTTTCCTAAAAACAAAATAATCTTTACCATATTAAATTTGTGTCTTGTAGTGATTATTATTATTAATTTTAACATGCTACTACTTTTATATTTTAGATCTGGGCATTGCTCGATTAGCTGCTCTGGCATTTGATTTTTTCCTAGTATGTTAATTCCATCGAATCTTCAACAAAACGACAGTGATAAAAGTTTAGTTATTACCGCTATAAAAAATATTTACTTGAAGGAGGGAGAAACATTTTTTAGTAATTTGGTTGCCCTAGTAGAGGTATGTATCATATTTATTGGTCACAAA
>JACEGR010008741.1:0-33742 GCA_014170235.1 Listronotus bonariensis
TACTTTTCATGCCCTCAAAAATAAAAAAGCATGGACGTATGCAGGATGTCCCAACTCTATTTATACACGAAATATCTTTGCTTCCGTATAAGATACAAAAATAATTATAAGTAAAAAATGTTTATTTGGATACACTATTTTTAATTACGTGTTATTATATTATTTGTCAATCTACCAGTGACAGAACTTTTTAAAAATAATTGAAACCAAAATATTATTATTCTTATTTAATTTTTAATCGTTAAAGAGTATATCAGCATACTGCTAATATCTTAAACAGTAGCAATAATATAATGTACATTTTTAATGTAGAATTTCTTGCAGAGTCAAAATATGTTAAAATATATAGGGTATTCCATTTAAAAAAACCTAATTGACAATAAAAAAATGTTTTGGAGACACCTTCTATATTAACCAGTCCTGTCAATAAAAAGAGTATATTCAAATAAACATTTTTTATTTAAAGTTAATTAATAATGAATAGGGGCTAAGTTATTTCGTGTATAAATAAAGTTAGGACATCCTTTTTATACTGTACTGGTATAGGCAAGAGCTGTATAAAATAACTTTTACGATAAAAATTGTTACTGCTATCTATAATGTTTCCTCAAAATCGCTTTGAAATGGAGCTATCAAAAAATACAGGAAGTCGGCATAGTACGTATTTTCTTTATATAGAAATTATTTCCGGAGATTGCCTGACATGCACCTAAGTATTGGATTATTTAGGTTAAGCTGGAAACAATCTTCTAAAATAATCGTAGAAAAATAGGAGAGAATGTAAGGATTTATAGAAATAAATAAAAACAATATTACTACATTTTTATTAAAAAGCTTTTTTTTGTTTATCTCTAAACCTAAGTATTAATTAATTGGAGAAAATTGCTTTAGATAGTTCAAAAAATTATTATTTTTTATTTCATAAATTGTTAATTTAACCATAGAAGAATATGATCCCAAAGCTAAAAAAGAATCAATTCGTGTTGGTTTTGCGAGAGAGATTAGGCACAGAATAGAAGCTTACAAGTGAGATTTCAGCGTACCCTAAAATTTTAGTACCTATTGTGACCACATATGTGTCGTGTTTATACACTTGTAAAAAATAGATTTTTTAGAATAAAATTTACCATAAATAAAAAAAAAAAGGTATTAAAGTAAATTTAGAACCCCATTAATATCAGATGAAAACGATGGCCTCGAGAAAATACGCAAGCAGCTACTTCTGACGGTGACGTTTCATAAACAGCAGCTGATATCTTTTATGTTTAAGAAGGAAATATTTTTAAAATGTTTTAATATCTTTTTTAATATATGTATAAAATGTCTATAAAGTTTAATTAAATTATATACAGAATCATCCAAATTAAGTGTCCGTCATTAGTAACTTCCTTATTACTTAAAACACAAATAAGGTTAAATTAGCAAACGAGTAGCATTTTTAACGCTTTTTAAAATAAAAGATTGGAAGAAAAAAATAATTGACAATCGAATTTTTAGTTATACAGCAAAATACCATTTTTTCAAATGGAATACTCTGTATATTTTATCACCAGTAAAAAGATCTTAAAAAAAAAAATTAATCTACATGTGATATATCCAATATTTCATAGTTTCGGAAATATGGCCATATATATTTTCTTTGTTTTATCTATATAGTACTACACTTACTGCTTATAGCTGTGATATAATAGAAATGTAACATTATTTTTAGGATTAAATGGCCATATCTTTAAAACTTTAGGGGATGGACATATCAAATTTGGTATTTTCCTAAAGCCTTTTAAAATACCTTTTTAATAAAGATAACTCAAAAACCAAATTTTTAATTGTTTTTTTTATCTTTTATCCTATAAACAGCGTTAAAAGTGCTACTAGTTTGCTAATTTAAACTGTTTCGTATTTTGAGTAATAACGAAGCTACCATTGACGGGCACTTAATTTGGATGACCCTGTATAATTCTTTTATATAAAAAAGTATAAATAAATAATAGTTTAAAAAAACTAAAAAACACGCTTTTATATGCAACCGAACTAAAAATTAGAAAATAATTTTTCATTACAAAGAGTTTGTCACTTCAGAGTAAAAAGCGTGGGGTGCTTAATATATTAAATGTTATAATTATTCTATTTGCAAATATCTATGAGGAAAAGTTATGAAAAAAATAGTAAAATGCACCCCACGCTTTTTACTCTGAAGTGACAAACTCTTTGTAATGAAAAATTATTTTCTAATTTTTAGTTCGGTTGCATATAAAAGCGTGTCTTTTAGTTTTTTAAACTATTATTTATTTTTCATTTTTTAGTTCCATATATCAATTAGTTTTTTAAAAATAAATGCTCCAGTTTATTCACTAAAAAATTCATTCGCCATTTTGTCAAGAGACACATAGTCAATTAAAAACGCAACAAGTTATGCATCAATTGCCCTTGCGCATTCGCCATAATTAAAAAAAGAAATTTATTTATCCTGGCGGTGCTAATCAGGATAACGGGATACTGTTTTTAAATTATTGCATTGTCATCGCTCCTTGATACTTGTGCAAAGTTTCAAAGAAATTGAATCGCTGGAAGTTGGTAAAAATTAGGCTCAAAGATTCCGTTACATAGATAGATAGATAGATAGATAGTTACAACCCAAGCTAATAAAAGCGTGTTAAAAACGCAGCAAGTTATGCATCAATTGCCCTTGCGCATTCGCCATAATTAAAAACGATTATTAAGGAATTTATTTATCCTGGCGGTCCTAAAATCAGGTTAACGGGATACAGTTTTTATTAAATTATTGCATTGTTATCGGTCCTTGATACGTGTGCTAAGTTTCAAAGAAATTGAAAACTAACCAGAACTAACCAGTTCACAGTATTCCTCCTTCTTTTTTTTTTGCACACAATTCTTGATTTTTTATTTCGATATATCAATTAGTTTTCTGCGGTCATGTGATATTGAAATGTTTCACGAACTATTTCGTAATCTAATCATTTCATTTAAAGTTTCACTATTGCATGGGGTTTCAGAACGCAACTACTCCGAACAAGTTTCAGGTTGGTCTGCATGTAACGGGGTTTGTACCCGTTTAACGGGGGTTCTTGTTAACCCCATGGTCTTCCTGTCGTTTGCCGAGGGTGTTGCGTCCTATGGGTGGACGCACGCTTGTTTAACTAAGGTGTTGCAACCTTATCTCGGTCCCCAACCCGTCGGCAAATGTTGTCAAGTTCGATTATTCAATTGTCTAATCTGACGCCTCCGCCAGAACGTACGATTTTTCACTTTTCCGGTATTCCTGGAAAATGCTGGAACTTAACGGGATACTGTTTTTAAATTATTGCATTGTCATCGGTCCTTGATACGTGTGCAAAGTTTCAAAGAAATTGAATAGCTGGAAGTTGGTAAAAATTAAGCTCAAAGATTCCGTTACATAGATAGATAGATAGTGTTTCGCGACACCTCGTATAAAAACACGTGTCTTTGTTTTTATACTTTTATTAACAATGGAACGTAACTATGGTTACAACAACGACAAAATCTACTCTTGTCAATGTCTCGAAGTTTACAACACAAAAGTCGAATTTATACTGACTGACTCGAGGTTTCCCGTCGCCCTTTTATAGTATGGTGGAAGAGTAAAGAATGATCTAGAATATTCGAGAAATATCGTGAAAATTCCATAGTACATGATGGCATAAAAGTTATTAATGGATAATTCGGGCGTTTTCGGAAACCTTCGAAAGTGATGAAAGAACTTGGAAAAATTAAGGTAAATTATTTAAATAAATTAACAAACTAAATTAAATGATCCTAACTCTCTAAAATTCTATAACCTAAACACATTTTTGAAAGTCTGTAACATTGCCCCCTTCCAAGTTTTGATCGTCTCGATCATGTATCTTCACTGTCTTGATAACGGCTTAGCCTTTCTAGATGTACTACTTTCATCTTTGCCTGTGGACTCTTCTGTATACGGTACACCAGATCATTAAGCCGTGTCACCACTTTATATGGTCCCTCCCATGACTTCTGTAGTTTCGGTGAACGCCCCTTGGTTCTTCTCGGATTGTATAACCAAACTTTTTCACCGACGACAAATCCCTGATGGTTAGCTTTCAAGTCATAGCGGGATTTCATACGGTCACTTCCTTTTTGTAACTTGGTACGCACCTCTTCATGTATCCTCTGTAGCTGTTTACTTAGTTGACTTACATAGTCTTCTGCTGGTTCTTTATTGGTGGAAGGTCGTCCTGTAAGCAAGTCAACTGGAAGGCATATTTCCGCTCCGAAAATGACTTTAGCAGGTGTTTCGCCAGTAGTTTCGTGAATTGCGGAGCGGTATGCTAATAAAAACGGCTGTATACAGTTATCCCAGTCACTTTGTTGGTCATTTACTTTAATTTTCAGGTAGTTATCAAGTGTTCTGTTAAACCGCTCTACCATACCATCGGACTGGGGATGAAGAGGTGTCGTTCTTGTTTTATGGATTCCCAGGAGATTACAAAGGTTCTTGAAAAGATCGGACTCAAAGTTTCTGCCTTGATCGGAATGTATTTCTCTAGGAACCCCATAGCGACAAATCCATTGTTGAAATAATACATCGGCAACAGTGGTAGCTTCTTGATTTGGGATTGGGTAAACTTCTGGCCATTTACTGAAGTAATCCATCGCTACCAAGATATAGCGATTCCCTGATTTACTAACTGGAAATGGCCCTGCTATGTCTATGGCAATTCTTTCAAAAGGTGCCCCTACATTGTATTGCTTCATCTTGCCATGGCTTCGTGTTTTGGGTCCTTTGCTGGAAGCGCAGTCCTTACACCTTCTGCACCAGTCTTTTACGTCTGCACGGCTTCCCAGCCAGTAGAACCTTTCTCGAACCTTTTCAAGAGTCTTCATAACTCCGAAATGGCCACCTCCTACACCATTATGCAAGGCTTGCAATACTTCAGGAATCCTTTTGGTTGGTAGGATTATCTGATGTTTATGGGTTTTGCCGTCAGAACTTTCCCAGACCCTTTGTAATAGGCCATCTTTAATAATCAAAGAGTCCCATATGGCCCAGTACCCTTTATGTCTTGGAGACTTGGAGGCTATTTTCTGATATGGTGGTCTTTCCAAATTATCTGTCTTAAGTTTGATAATGTCTCCAAGATCGGGATCTTCTAGTTGTTCTTTGGCCAAGATCTTAGGATCCCATTCTTGAGAGCACTGGAGACGTGTTCTTCGGCAGTGAAATTCATCAGGATCTTCATGTTCTTCTCGTCTGCTGCAGTGTTTACAATCATCCGGGCAAGGTCGTCTTGATAAAGCGTCAGCATTCTTATGGTTCAGTCCCCTTCGATGGTCAATTTTGAAATCATATTCTTGAATGCGTTGTAACCATCGTGCTATCTGACCTTCAGGGTTCTTGAACTGAAGCAACCATTTAAGTGATGCATGGTCCGTTCTTAGGTGGAATTTCTGGCCATACAGGTATTTATGAAAATGCTCTAGGGATTTAACAATAGCCAAAAGTTCTTTTCTGGTGACACAATAATTTCGTTCAGGTTTGGAAAGGACTTTGCTAAAATAGGCTATTACTTTTTCTTGGCCATCTTGCATCTGTGACAAAATTCCACCAATAGCAGTGTTGCTCGCATCAGTGTCCACAATAAATGTTTGATTTGGTTGTGGATATGACAACACCGGGGGATTGCACAGGGCTTTCTTTAGGTGTACAAAAGCTGCTTCACAATCTTCAGTCCATTCGTAGCTGTTGTTGTTTTCCGTAAGACGATGTAATGGTCTTGCAATATCGGCAAACCCATGTATGAACCGTCTGTAATAGGTACACAATCCCAGAAAACTTCTAATTTCATGCTTGTTCTTTGGTACAGGCCAGTTCTGGATAGCTTCAGTCTTCTCTGGATCAGTTTTTACTCCTTCTTCTGTAATTATATGCCCCAGGTACTTGACTTCTTTTTGGAACAGGTGACATTTCTTTGGGCTAAGCTTCAGCTGGGCGGATCTAAGCTTTTGAAAACCTCTTCAACATTTTTCAGGTGGTCATCAAATGTTTTTCCAAGAATTATTATGTCATCAAGGTATACTAAGCATGTTTTCCAAGTTAGTCCCCGTAGTGTTAACTCCATCAAACGTTCAAATGTAGCAGGGGCATTGCATAATCCAAAGGGCATAACATTAAATTGCCATAGTCCGGTCCCGGTCGATCTTCCGGATGAAGTTCTACTTGCCAATAACCACTTTGCAGATCTATGTGAAGAAAACCATTTGACCCCGTTAGTGTGTCTAGGGTATCGTCAATAGAATTCTTGGTAAGTGGAAAACTGTCCTTTTTCGTGATCATTCAGTCTTCCGGAAATCAACACAAAATCTGGTGGAACCATCTTTCTTCACGCTAGGACTACTGGGGTGACCATGGGCTCTGGGATGGTTCTATGATGCCTTGATTTTGCATGTCTTCAAGTAACTTTTCAGCTTCTTCTTTCTTGGCTAAAGAATTCTTCTGGGTGGTTGTTTATCGGAGTGATGCGTCTCAGTGTTTATTCGATGTTGAACTACACTGGTTTTTACCGTCTTTTTTTCGGATAAGAGAAAACATCTTGATTTCTTCTTAAGTTCTTCCAGCATAGATACTTGGACTGGGTCTAACAAGGATTTTGATGAAATCACCAGGTCTTGTAGAGCCTCAGGTAGTTTACGTGTGGAGACTCCTGCAGGTGTGGCGGTACATGGATGGGTAACTATCGTAGCAGCGGGTTGACAGGTGCCGACTTTGTCACCCATTTTTGACCTGTTGAAATCTTTCAGGTTCATCATTCTGACAAATACCATATTTCTTTGGTTTGCGCCAGAGTTCTTGCTGGTAAGAATTCCTTTAAGTATAAGGGACAATTTTCTAATGGTTCGCTAACACGATTCCACCTTCTTCTGAATCTTCAAACCTTGTATGATGCTTTCTGAGTTTGGCGGTGAATAACATCTTCCGTGAGGACTACTTTCTCGAATCGATGTTTCACTGCCGTGGTAGTCTCATTACAATCTCTTCTTTATTGAAGTTCGTGGTACCCGTTGTGGAAGGTCAAGTATAAACTTTCTGATTTTCCATAATGTCAAGGCCAAGGATAACTTTGTCCAGGATGTCGGCAACAAACGACGTGGATAAACGTTGTTGCTTTCCTAGGGTTATTCTGGCTTGTATATGCGCTGAACTGGTATAACTTCTCCGTGCGGTTTCCAAAAGGTAATTCTTTACAGGGCGGAATATTTTACAGTGAGCTACGATGTTCAGCTCTGATGGTATGTGTGGAACCAGTATCTAAGACCATTTCATGACCACCCACACATTTCCAGGTACTAACAAGCTGGAGCCATTGTTCTGCAACCAGGATACTCTAATTATTGTTGTTGATGGGGCTTGGTAGCACCTAACCAGCTTTCGCCCGCGCCAGAAGAAGCTGGCTACTGGGGTTCCGGATTACTTTGGGGGCATTCGATCTGGTACAATTTCTTTGAATATTGCCCCTCTTCACCACTTCAACACAGAGTTCCATACATACCTACATTTCTAGATGGGATCGTACTTTGTTGTCTCCATCTACTTGTTTTTGACAATAGAGTTCTTACGCTGTTGCATATTACTGTTGTCAAATTATCTGTTTGGATTGCGACTTCTGGTACATAGTTTATTCTTCGAAGTCTTGCCTGAGTTCTGGATGTCTGCGCCGTTTCAAACTGAAGTGCGTGGGGCAGGCTACTGAAATTTTCTTTAGTCTGGCCATTCTTAATGCTTGGTTCATCCTCGGATCGCGCAGCCCTTCAATGAAACTGCACCACCACCGCCAATTCTTGCTTAATTTTCTCCGGGTACGATGGATACGTTAAATTAACTGACGTGCAATGTCCGCGCTTAGTGCTCTTGAAGACTTTCATTGTACTTCTGTCTTCGTCACTAATAACTGCACTTATAAACTTCTTGCAGATGCGTTTTCGCCGTATCTCATCAGAACATGACAATCGTTCATAGTCGAACTTCCTTTTCATCAGGTGTTCTTAACACCTCCATGACACACCTGAAGCAGTACAAAAGCTTTCCAGGCCTTTTCTGGTGACTCAATTATTGCCGTTAATTGCCCAGCCTCGAATTGTCGAAGGTATGCGTAACCCAGTGCCTTTCCATCGAAAGTTAGTGGTTTCATAACAGTAGTTGAATTACCACTTTCTGCAACGACACCAGTATTAGCTATTTTTTATCTGTCGCTGTACTTCTTGTTGAATGTGGCTTTGAAGTTGATAAACTTTATCTTCAACCGACTGTTGTATTTCTTGCATATCTTCTTTAACATCTTCCTTTGTAAGTTTTAGTTCGAGTAACATTTCTTGCCTCATTTCATCTTGACTTTGTTGAAATTCGCCCTTTAAGTGTTCTCGAATCTTTACCATCTTTTCTTTGAGCTCATGCTTCACTTGTTCTTGGCTTTTCTTTATGTCTTTTTGAATTTTCTCCATTTGTCGTCTTGTTTCTTCTTGACTAATTTGAATTTCCGCTTCATTTCTTTTTGGTTGGTCTTCATTTCTTCTTGACTTTTCTTCATTTCTTCTTGACTTCTCTTCATTTCCTCTTGATTAGCCTTTATTTCTTTCTTGAGGTCTTCTTTCAGGGATTCTTGACTGCTCTTCATGTCTTCTTTCAGGTTTTCTTGGCTGGTCTTCATAGCTTTTTTAGATCTTCTTTTAGGGATTCTTGACTGATCTTCATGTCGTCTTTCAGGTTTTTCTTGGCTGGTCTTCATCGCTTTTAGATCTTCTTTTAGGGATTCTTGACTGATCTTCATGTCTTCCATCATTTTTCTAATTAGCGTACTTATCTCCTCCATACTTGCGGTGTATTGTCTTGTCTCAACTGGCATTCACTCTTCTTACCAATTGGGCTTCCTTGAGTAACCTTGTTCCGCTTCCGACACCAAATGTTCCGCGACACCTCGTATAAAAACACGTGTCTTTGTTTTTATACCTTTATTAACAATGGAACGTAACTATGGTTACAACACCGACAAATCTACTCTTGTCAATGTCTCGAAGTTTACAACACAAAGTCAATTTATACTGACTGACTCGAGGTTTCCCGTCGCCCTTTTATAGTATGGTGGAAGAGTAAAGAATGATCTAGAATATTCGAGAAATATCGTTGAAAATTCCATAGTACATGATGGCATAAAAGTTATTAATGGATAATTCGGGCGTTTTTCGGAAACCTTCGAAAGTGATGAAAGAACTTGGAAAAATTAAGGTAAATTATTTAAATAAATTAACAAACTAAATTAAATGATCCTAACTCTCTAAAATTCTATAACCTAAACACATTTTTTTTGAAAGTCTGTAACAATAGTATAATGTGAATAAATGAACCATATATTGGCATTCTTTGTTTTCTTCTTTATAACTATTGTTTTATTAGATTTTTTAGTAAAACAGTTAACAGTAATACTTGTAATGCCTTGAAAAATATATTTAAGTGTTTACATCGTGATATGGAAAAATATCTGATTTTTTTTAGACACATTATGAGATACGTCTAGCATCTGAAGAAAAAAATCACCCGAAGTATTTCATGATGGAGATATTACATACAGAATAACATATGGTGACTACTCTCCACTTATGGGTTTAGTATCCCAAAATTTAGAGGATGCTATACAGTATGCCGCCAATGATACTGAAAAAACATGCTTAAAAGTTATGTATCCTCCTTTAGAAGTGGTTCTTTGGATGATCATAAAAAGGTAAAACTTACTAATATTTTTTACACATAATAAAAACGCGTAAGGTTTAAAATAGGTTTAGTAGCTAAGAAAATAAAAATATAAGGTATTTGTTGACCTGTATTAATTAGTAATTGCCCAATTCACCTGTAACTTATATAATTTTCAAACTTTCGGTTGTGTTCAACCTAACATTAAAAATACCAGTGCCGTTTTCCTGAATATATCAGTCGACACTTAGGCAAGGCGCAAATTGAGACATGTATAGAGCGTGCGAAGTGACGCTTTATGGTTCACCGCATATTCTACTTCGAAGATGTCTGATACTCAAACGAAACAATTATTATTATTAAATTTAAGTTCTGATTCTGAATCAGAATCAGATGATATTGGATAGCATGTGTTACTTATTCTCTGGTAAAATCGAAATTGAAATTTAAATCATCAAATAAGTATATTTTATTGAGAGAAAAGTAGTGGACAATTTTAAATTACAACTATAAGATAAGTGCTGCTGATTTTACTGATTACACAAAAGAGTAACTACAGCTACCTTAAAATCTAATGATATTGACAATAAACAAAACTTTATTTCCCTGAAAACAAGGCGCGCACGACACTCGATACTGTGCCTCTACTACAAACGCAGAGCGTGCTCGAGGTAGACTCGACTCGCGCCACGTCACGTCACGAGTCGGTTTGTGCTGTTTAGTGTAGTAGTATAGTAGAATATATATATTTTTAAACCTACACCGCGGATTATCGTCGAAAACGAGCAAATAAACATTAGCTTAATTGTAAAATCGTTTAACATGTGAGCATATAGGAAACATCTTCCTGCTTGCCTACTTGGCTGGGTCCGCCTTTAGAAGTCCTAATATTGCTAGGTCAGTTTTGGAAGCATGAGATGTTCATCTTGGGCTGCATTTAAAATCGACGAGCGGTAGATGCTCAGTAAAGATATGCGCTATTACTTTATCAAAACTGAACATAAGGAACAAATTAATTTGGTGAAGTCACAAAAAAGGTAAATTTTGCCCAAGGTTGTGGATCCTGAATGTGCCCTTGGTTAACAACCCAGTGTGCATAAAAAAGGGTGCTAATGATGAATTAAAAAAATAATAATTTGCAACTACAGAGGATACATATCCTTCAGGCAATACACATAATAAATAATATTTAAAAGTCCATTTTTTATATTTTTCTTATGCCTAGTCCTCATGTAACTTACTTAAAGCGAAAATATGAAGATCCGAAATCACGTGATTGCCGACAGACCAATGCCATTTTGATATTACGGTTAGGTGATTCTGCATCTCCGTATTTTTGCAATAATTTACCCACTAGAGAACTGGGCATTGGGGACACTAAACGATTTGTCATTTCCATACCAACCCCATATTTTATTATGTTTTTTTTTATATTTAAACCTTCTGTTTTTTGTTTCCGCTAAACGAATCTTTGTTCTGAAATAAATTCAATAATTTCCTAAAAGCGATTTTTTGGCTTCTTAAATCATTATTTTTATTATTTTAGGATCTAGATATTGGATTAAGGACAAAGGACCGGCAGTAGAAACATATATTGGATTCATAGAAACTTACAGAGATCCAGCTGGTGTACGTGGGGAATTTGAAGGTTTTGTAGCTGCAGTAAGTTTTCTTAAATTTAAATAAAGCTTATGTAAACAAAATTATGTTTTCTCAATTTTTTAATAAATTTTATTTGGATCTACTTAAGGGGTTATTCCCAATGATCTGAAAAATAAATATGGATGAATGCAGCGAAAATCACAATAACCCCTACGCGGGCACTGCGCAGTACACTTGTGGGCATGCGCAATAAACATTTACTGACTAACCGAAAACAAACAACAGGACCGGGTTTAACATTTTGTATATGATTCATTTATAAAGAAAATATACCAAGTAATTTTGGGGTATACATATTTAAATATTTTATTTTAAGTCTGTATTCGTCTTTCATAGCAGTCTCTAAAAAGTAAACCGGTTTTATATTGGGGACTATTTTTTGTTGTATATTTTTTTATTTTTCGGTCGTATTGCCGATTTTATTAAGATTTAGCAAACGAGAGTGCTTAGAAGCACTGATCTCAATTTAAATTCCATTTTATTGCTAAAACACCTTCTTTTTGATTCATGAGGACCCACTTTTACTTAACCTCAAACCTGCACGGAATTTTTTTCGCATTATTATCTTCCTTCTTAACATTACCTTGACACAACAAAACTGAATGGTTGGTATTTTATCATAAAAGCAATTACTTTTGGTGTAACTTGTTTGAGGAATAAATCTCAATTCATTAACTGATATTTCGCTCCCGTTGACGTAGCAGTTGTCGTTCAGTTAAATTTGGCGTGTAATGCCATTGAAATTGCTAATTTTTGTGGTTAGGCCAAACTGACCTCATATTTGTTATTGAAACCACAAAAAAAAAAACGTGAAATACAAATATTAAAATTGGTAAAGGACCCAGTAATTAATTATTGATTTAATTTGCCTACAAATGCCAACTTGAAATAAACTTGATAATGTAATAATCTTAAACTAGGCTTAAAGCGCAATGGAATCGCTTGGACTATTTAATTTTATTCAAAACATTCCACAGAAAGATACCTATGTTCCTTTTTTAACATACGAGCAATAAGCAATCTACAAGATATTATATGGTATAAATTGTCCTCAATATCACGAAGCGGCGTATCTTTTTTGTTTAAATTTCACAAGGGTGCTTTTTAGGTATTTTTTGTACTACTCTTTTCTTAGTAAAATGAAATAGGCTTAGTATTATATTTCTATAACTTTTAAAGATATCAGAATCTAACATATGCCAATTTGTAATATTAAGAAGCAACTTTTGTTAAGCAATTACATCAGCTCTAGTCAATTTTCCTACTTTTTGAGATACGCCACTTCGTGATATTGCCGACGAAATTGCTTATGGCTACGTATTATAACTTGAAAATATGTCAAATTATTTTAATTAAACTGCCATATTTTATTTTGTGTGATTATAAATGCATCAGTCCAATGCTAACTAGTGTCGACTATATTTTAACCCATTCTCACCCCGAATAATTTTAGAAGAAATAAAATTATTAAAATGCGGTTTTCGCGAAAAGCCTTAGATTTTTTAAAGTTTCTTTTTATATCCTTGCCATTTGGTTGTGACATTTATTTCTTACGAAAACGGCCAATTTTCGTATATAGGTCAAGTTTGTTATTTTAAATGGACCGCCATGTATATTTTTCTATAATCGTTAAATACAATTTTTCCTGTTTAAAAAAAAAATAACCCAAACCATAACTATTTCAAAAAATAATGGATTTATTGATCTCTAAAAAATTGAGTGCATGGCAATAAAGAGTATTATTTGAAACAGAAAATTTGCTACTTACTCATTATTTAGTTTTAGTTATACAAAACTTAAAGTAAACAAAAGTTAAGAAAACACCAAGAATTACTCACAACGCACAAATAAAACACCAAGTACCAAATGACTATACCTAATAACGGTCGACCTGGATTTTACGTATCGGGAAATCCCAAATTATAAATTAAATTAGGATGAGTGTGACCCTGTCAATGTATAGGTAAACGTTTTCAGTGTTGCAACCACTATATTTATTAAAATACTGCAAATTTCGTCAATGTTGCCAACACTATATTGGGTTTTAAATGAGAAATGCTAACTTTTATAAGAACTGCGCATGTGCAAAGGTGTACAGCAATTCTCCCAGTGTGGGGTAAAAATTTCGTGCGCAGGTCTATTGAAAATATATGCAGATCATTTTCTATTAGCAATCCTTTTAATTTTTAGATCATTGGTTATTCCATGTGATGATCTTGAAAAAAACGATTTTTCTTTTTTTCCATAAATTGCTTTCTTAACATGTCTGGAATACGGTAAAGTAAAGTAAAGTAATCTTTATTCATCACTCAAGCCATTACAAATAAAAGAAATAGCTTATCGGACTTGTCATACAAACATACACTAAGTCTAGATTTAAAAATATATAAACAAAATAAAATAAGCACAATAAGAGATTAAAATACTAATTTGCTACACACTTAAATGATAACAGACTTTCATTAAAATACAAACTACAAAAATCAAGCACAAAAACAATGGAACACCTACATTGACAGATACTCATTTACATCATAAAAGGCTTGTTCCACTAAGAAATTCTGCAAGGTATTCTTCAGAAGCGTATTACTTTCAAAATTACCAAAAAGTTGCAAAAATTTATTATAAAAATAATTCCTTTAAATGTCGGAGAACTCTGGCCGACACTTAATCGAGAATATGTCTAGGTAGTAAAGTGATTTAAAAAAATTTAAAGTCGTTTTAAAGATACAGCAGTTAGAAGAAGGAGTTGTTCAGAGCGCTGACTTGGCAGTCAGAGTCCACCCCATTGTGTACAGTCGGCTTGATACCTGGCAGCCTTTTATGCAAATATTTTCAATTTTTTTTTTTAATTCAAAATATTCTTTATTTTCTTAAGAAAATAAATAGTTCTTGTTGACAAAGAGAAAAAAATCTAATAATTAAAATATTTACAAGTAAAACACACAAAAAACATAATTAATAAACTTTTAAGAATCACACAAAAAAAATATTCTAAATACATACAAAACAAAATATATATAAAAAATACACAAACATTTTAAAATTCAAAATTGTCAGAAAAATATTCACTTACATCATAATAAATCTTGCCCAACAGTAGGTTTTTAAGTTGGTTCCTAAATTTTTATAATTTGATAGATATTTAATGTACAAAGGTAAGTGATTGAACATTTTTTGGAATTGTACAGAAGAGAATTGCTCACCAATGTACTAGAGGGTATTGGTAACACTAGATTATGACAATTTCTAGTGTTATATGGCGTCTCCTCTCTTCTATATTCTTCCTGTCTTTTAAAAACTAAACAAACAGACTCCAGAATATACAAACATGGTAAAGTTAATATTTTATGTCTGCTAAAAAGTGGCTTGCATGACTCTCTAGGACTAGCATTGCACATGTATCTAACAGCCCTCTTTTGAATTAAAAATATTGAAGTAAAGAAAGTTTTAGAGCAACTACCCCAAAAGGGCAAACCATACCTTAAATGAGACTCCACAAGAGCAAAATATTTTTGCTTAGAAACCGATAACCCCAGTTCCCTAAAAGTTATGCGAATGGCATAGCAACCCCTGATTAGCCTTCCTGCCAAATCCTCAATATGGCTCTCAAACCTTAGATTATTATCTAAGGTAATACCCAAAAACTTTGTGCTAGTTTTACTCTCTATTAGCTGATTACCCAAATAAACATCACTCAAAGTGCAGTTAAAGTGTAAAACGTTTGTTTTAGATATATTAAAGGAGAGAAAGTTACAGTCGCACCACTCTTTAATGATCTTAATATCATTGGAAATCGACTTTTGCAGTCTCTCTGTGTCTGTGTCATGCCAAAATATAGAGGTATCATCGGCAAACAAAGTTAATGAGCCACTTATATTAGTTTTTGTTATATCATTAAAATAGAGCAGAAAAAGGAGTGGACCCAGAACAGACCCCTGAGGCACGCCGGAAGAAATCAGCATCCTGCTGGAAGTTCCTCCTGCGACCCTCACTATCTGCTCCCGATTGCTCAAATATGATCTAAACCATTCCAAAACATTGTCTCTTAAACCATAACGCTCTAGCTTCCGCAGCAGAATCCCGTGACTAACACAGTCAAAAGCTTTTGACAGGTCACAAAACACTGCCGCAGCGGCCTCTCTCTCATTAATTCCCAAATAAAGTTCCTGAAGCAAAGAAAAAATTGCATCATGGATGCCTTTATCGTCTGTGAACCCAAATTGGTCTTTAGATAAAATTTTATACTTTTTAAGAAAAGCAATAAGTCTTTTAAAAATTATTTTCTCGATTACTATAGAAAGTGTAGATAACATGGAAATAGGACGAAAATTGGATTCCACATCAATATCACCGCCCTTATAAAGGGGGATAACTAAGGCAGTCTTCAGGCAAGTTGGAAACACTCCCACTTCCATAGAGTTGTTAATCGCGCCGGCCAAGGCAGCAAAGGTACAGTCTGGTAGATTCAACAGAAGTTTGGCAGACAAATTGTCAATGCCACAAGATTTTTGCCACCATAAAGAATGTCCTTTATCTCATTTATACTTGTTGGATCAAAGTAACACGAGTTGGAGACTGAAACACCATTCATAAAATCCATTGCATCCCTTGTTGGCTTTACATGGCTCATCAAGTTAGCAGCCACAGAGCAGTAAAATGTATTTAAAGTATCAGGAAGTATATCAGGCTCAACACGATGCCCCTGACTTTTTCCTCTAAGGTTATTAACTATCGCCCAGCTCTCTCTCTGCTTGTTTCTTGCTTCAGACAATCAAGTTTTCTATATAAAGTACGATATCGAGCAAAGTATGACAAAAAACTTGTACTTGTTGTGTATTTTCGAATATAATGAAGAGATCTTAGATTTTTTGAAGAAACTTTAAGGCCTTTAGTAAGCCAAGACTTACGTTTAATTTTATTTTTTAATTTTTTAATCGGAAAGCATAATTCAAAGTTCTTGAGCAACAGGTCATACAGGTATAAAAATTGATCATTGCAATTAGCATTTGGGCATTCCCAGTTAGTCGCCAAAGCCATTTCATGAAACCTACTATAATTTATCCTACTGTAAATTCTACCATACTTAAATTTATTTTTATTGTGCTCCATTTTATGTTTAATTAAAACTTTAGACAAAATTGCCTCATGGTCAGACAATCCTGCATTTACAACTCTAGAACATATATTAGAAGGGTCAATATTGGAGCAGAAATAATCAATTAAAGAAGAGCTGTGCTGTGAAATACGTGTTGGAGAGGTCACGTGCCTAACCATATTAAAAGACTGCAGCACCTCACGCAGTAATTTAGTATCATGAGAAGTAGTGTCATTAAAATTAATATTTAAGTCCCCAGTAATTATTATATTAGAATGTATGGGCAACTCATTCATAAGAATCTCTAACCTAATAATAAATTCATTAACATTGCCGATCGGCGCTCTATAAATACAAACAATATACAAATTATTTAGTTTACAGTGAACAAGAGAAAACTCAAAATCTTTTTGTACTAATAAATGGTTAAATTTTTTGATTTCAACAAGTTGTAAACTTTTTAAGACATCACTTTTAACTAAAATAAGAGTACCACCATGACAAAACTGTTTTCGATTAAATCGACTTACTTCTGAATATCCGTCTAACACAGGCTCACTCTCCTTCAGCCAATGCTCGGTTAAAAGAACTACGTCAGGAAACTGTTCACTTTCCAAAAATACCAATAGTTCATCAGTCTTGTTCCGTACGGATTGCACATTTAAGAGCGCAAAGTTGATAGCAGAGTTTAAGGACTTTTTGGTTGCTTTGGTATCGAAGAAAATTTTCATCATGTTGAACATTAATACTACCTTCAGTGTGTGTGTCATTTTTTTCGGCAATGGAAGTGTCCCCACTACTACCAACATCACTTACTCTAACATTTTTTGTAAGTTCAATTAGATTACATTTATTATTTATTTTAAAATCTTGTACAGAAGTTTTAAGCGCACAAGCTAATTTATACCGTCCTAGTCTATTTAAATATGGTGTATGTTTTTATAGCAATGCCTACCAAAGGTATTATGAATCGATAAAAGCCTAATATTATTACAAAACTGAGACAAGGTAGATGTTATAGTTTCTATCTTGCTATTCGTAATGGTGGTTTTGTGGTCTTATCGACCATACCTTGCTGGAATTGTACAAACAATTAAATTAGTATGAAAACACTTATTTGCTAATAGACATATATTCCTACGCCAATCACCTCTCTCCATTCTAACGGCAAGGACAATAACAAAATCCTCACCAGAGTAATCAGTCACATAACAATCCATTTTCTTTACAATCTGACGGAATGTTGCCCCAGGTTTGCTTACAACTTGAATCTGAAATTGCCTGCCCATTTGTTGTTCTATAGAGTTATAAAGATGTTTTCCAAAAGTATCAGTCACAAGTAAAATTTTTTTGCATGGTTTATGGCCAGAAATAACACCATTTTCTCTAACCTGTATCACAGAGTCATTTTCATTGCAAGGAGATGATAGCTTCACTCTGCTTTGATGGTTTTGCTCTGCATTCAGCGACTTAAGATCTTCAAGCTCATTTTTTAGATTTTCCAATTCATTACAATTCAAACGGTTTTCGTGTTCTAGCATTCGGATTGATGTTACCATATCCTTGTTAATATTACTTATATCTTTTAAATCTTGTTCAAGTTTACTAGAAATCTCTGTTTGAGAAACAATTTCTCTTTCTACTGATGCTTTTTGATCCAATAAATCACTAATTTTGTTCTTTAATCTAATTATCTCATCCCTTTTATGGTTTATTTCATCAACATATTTTTTTCAGATTCAAACCTCATCCTCAAAGTCCTGAGTTTTTCTCTTTTCTCTCTTATACAGAACATCTCTCTGCTTAATTTCCTTACTCGGTTCAGCGACCTCTTTCTGCATTTTCTGAACAATCTCCTCTTTCTCCGCTTCGAGGTTTTCATATTTATGTTCAATTTTACTTATCTGACCTTTTAACAAAAATTCTCATTTTGAAGAATTTTCAACTTCTCAAGTAACTGAATATTCCCGACCTGTGCATTTTCCCTGCACTCCGCAGAACAGTAGATGGTGTGTTTGTCCAATTTTACGTGCCTTTTCCAGTCTCTCTCCAGACAGCTTGGGTGAAAAACTCCCAAGCATGATAGACAAAAAAGTTGCTAAACGGTTTGGTAGAGCAGCACTTAAATTTAAATTTGTCCATGATAGTAAAAGGGTAAAAAAAACAAAAAAAAAACAATAAGATATTTTGCAAACTAAAGTCCAAAGCAATGATAATATAATTCTAGGTAAGTCCACACCTGTTTACAACATTGTCCAAGCTTTACCACAAAAAAATAAAAGATAAACGGAGATTCCTAGAGGTAAACAAATCTTAAGTGATGCAGGTATATCAGCTGATAAGAATAAATTCTTTAGTTTTTTTTTAAATAATGTAAATTTAAATTTTTAGCATTGTTCATTTATGTTTCTTGATTTTTATGTTAAAAACACAGGTTTTGGATTAGCACTTAAGCACAACAAAAACTATACTTTCTCACAAGCACAACTATAAAAATTAGAAAAAAATCAATTAACTTTAGCTCAATAAAAACACAAAAACGTAAAGAGCTATTTTAACGCGTCCGTGAATCATGTCCATATACGTTTATACAAGTTTCTATAGGCCTAAAAGGGTCATAAAAAATTAATTAATTAATTAAAAGTAATACCATATGGCCAGGCATCGCCGATTGAGGGTGAGTTGGGGTTTCATAGTTTCAAGCGGACTTGAAACTTTATACGCGTTTTTCTCAAAACTTTGTTTATCAAACTTTCGTCCATCATATCTCAAAAACGACTTTACAGAGTGACTTAAAATTTGTAGACTACACTCAGCACATGTAAATGCATGGAATGAACTATTATCGATCTAAAATTCCCAAAATGTCGACTTTTTAATAAGGCAAAATTCGCGATTTTTTTTCAAATGTCTACCAAAAGTCCAATTTTTGGTATATTCGTTTAATCGTAGTCCATTTGGTGCATTTAGGCTTACAGATTAAAACGCCGCTATTTTTTTTTTTTTTTTTGTTCAGATAAGCCAATTAGCTGGAATCGTGGAGGAACTGCGAGCCCATTTTTTCGAGGCGGGGTCGTTAAGAACGCTGTAACTAATTTTTCACAAAATATTTTTAGCTTAAAATTTATAGTTATACTGTCAAAATATATATTAATAAATGATAATAAATTTAAAGCTCTGTCTATTTACTGGTCGTAGAAATAAAATCTAAAAAATCCCTAAAAAAATGCCGTCACATGGGATATCTCCCTTAAATTATGAAACATATTTCATGCTTCTTATTGGAATTTCATCTGGTAATATGATAATTGTAAAATAAATTAAATTAATTGAAGCAGTTTAATTTTAAGTAATTTGGTTTTTAAGTTTTTGATAAATACTAATTATTTAATAATACTATTATTATAATAATAAAGACTTTATCGTTATTACTTGCATAATTTTATATGATTGGATTAAATTTTTTAAAATGGTTAATTTTTCTATTCTTAAGGGGATGCCGTAGCACGTTAAATGAGCTAAAACGCGATTCCCTGCCGTTTTTTAAATATTTGTTTGAGAAAAAGTTGTACATTGAAAAGTTTCTTAAAATGATCCAAAGATTATCGGAAAGTTGGTTATTTTTACGGTTTTGTAATTTTGGGAAATTTAATGTGTTAATTATTACCATTACCAAAAATCAATTAACTTTCCGATAATCTTTGGATCATTTTAAGAAACTTTTCTATGTACAACTTTTCTCAAAACAAATATTTAAAAACGGCAGTGAATCGCGTTTTAGCTAATTTAACGTGCTACGGCATCCTCTTAAAAACAATTTTTCTGATAAATGTAACTGTTCTCTCTATCTTTTTATACAATACCCAATATTTTTTGTTTTAAATTACTTTCATTGCTATCTTTTTAGAATGTTTCTTTACTTACCTCTTTGCATTAAAAATTTTGTTCATACATCTTGAATTTGTGTTTTAGGTGAATCGAGAAATGTCTGCAAAGTTTACAACTTTGGTATCAGGTGCTGAAAGCTTTTTAAATTTATTGCCCTGGAGCAAGGATTTTGAAAAAGATCAGTTTTTGAAACCGGATTTTACCTCTTTAGATGTATTAACTTTTGCTGGTAGTGGTATACCAGCTGGTATAAATATTCCTAATTGTAAGTAATTTATTTCTTTTGCATTTGTAACATCCGAAGACAAAAATTAGTACCTATTGCTTTGATCAACCTTTGATTTTTGTTTCATTTTACTTCAAATTTATTTTTAATAATTTCTTCTTCTGGTTATACATACAAATTATTTGCATTATGTCTCTTATAACAAATATAAGCTGGTTTGTGCAAAATTTATTAGAGAACTAAACTACGCCTTTCTTTTTATTTAAACTTATGAGGAGCAAAAATTTAAAAGGAATGTGATCCAAAATTTTCAATTTTAAGCTAAAGATGGTGACACTTATTTAAAATGTCTAGCTTTATAATCCGTTATTAATATCAAGTTAAATATATATCCTCTTATAAGTATAGTATATATAAGTCTTCAAAAAATGCAATCAAATATTAGGTATTAACGCAAAATTGTTATTATCCTTCGAACTGTATTTTTAAAAAGAATATTATTTAACTCGTTAAATGCGTTATGTCCAAATATAGGAATTGATACAAGAAGGATATTATCCGTACAAATTTTAAATGTTCAGATTCTTTACGTGTAGGTATTTTTAATTTAAAGTATTTTAAATAAAACCCATTCTTTTTCTAAAAAGTCTTAATTTTTTAAAATAGAATAAAATAGCACTTTAGTTCAGTTAGATTTTTATCCATATTTTTAGTTTCAAAAGGAATTTTATTAATTTTTTTAACGAATAACGACACTAAACAAATCATTCTTTCTTAAGTAAATATTATTTTTCTTGACTGGTCCTGGTCCATAGACCAAAAATTTTGGAATTTTTAAATGTCCTTTTGAGAAAACTGGTCGCATGGTCCAAAACTGACGAATACAAAATTATACTCCGATTGGTAATATACGGGGCGAGTTATAACTAAAACTATGAAAAATGGCCAAGATTAAAATACCTTTATTTTTAAAAACAGGACAACATTTTATAAGTAAATGTAGAGAATTAAATTTTATGACAAAATTTATTGTTAAAGAATAAAAGTAATAACAATATATTTGTCAACTTTTTACATTATGCCTTTCAAAAAAAAATAATTAAAATTGGTAAATTTTTTTTCAATTTTGCTCCCTCTTGCCTATTATTGAAGTTGTAATGCGTAATGTAAAAAATTGATATTTACATTTGTTTTTACTCTCATGCCTTAACTTTAAATTTTGACATAAAATTCAAGTTTTTTCAATTTTGGACCCCTCTCCCCCTGGTAAAATTTGGTGAGATTTGCTTCAACCCCCACATCCCCCAATCTCACTTGAGATTTATGGGAATGTAAGAAGGGAACATTTCTCAAACGGTAATTGATTTTGTCATCGAAATAATTTTAAAGACGAAAAACCCTGACCCAAAAAGTGACACTGCTTCAAAGGATAATTTTTTCCTGGAGGGACCTGCCCAAATCTCGTTAACTTTTTCCTGTTTCCAGCAAAAGAAAAATTACGTGCTATTTGCACAGACCCCACGCTTATGAGATTAGGTGAGATTCAAGTCGACCCCCTCCCTACCCCTAAATGCCTCACGTAATTTATGGACGCCCCCTTAAGCTACAAATTGTTTAAAATTGGAGATTTTCTAACAACTCTATTTTACTATTACTATTTGTGTTATAGATGACGATATTAGACAAACGGAAGGATTTAAAAACGTGTCGCTAGGAAATGTAATACCAGCAAGTTATCAACAGTCGGTAACTCCGTTTTTAATTAAAGAAGATGCAGACCTTTTACAGAAATGGAGAGTTCCTGCATTTGAACTGCAAGTAAGAACTTAGACTCAGTAAAAAAAAAACAATCAATTTATATGCAAAAAAAAACATAAATATAACCTAAAACTAGATGATATATACTTTAATAATTACAACTTTCTCCATTTTTTATTTTTTTATAATATTGCTTCAATTTTTTTTTCTTGAGGTTGGTTTACATGAACTGTTAGGCCATGGTTCAGGTAAATTGCTGTGCAAGAATGCAGATGGAACTATGAACTTTCCGCCTACCCTTTTAGATCCATTAACAGGTAAGTTCATTAAGATCGTTGTTAAATAATGGGGCATTCCATAGTGACTGGTTTGTTTGTTTTACCACCCTTTCGGGGTCATTACTCCCAGGTTTCGACTGTCGCCCTCCCTAGGTGGTGCACTGCAGCCTTGAGGCTTATTGTGCCCTGACCCCTACTCCTTCTCATTCACACACCATTCATTCCATAAAGCCTTGTTTTCAGAACTATGTCGTGTCGCCAGCGACAATGAGGGGACCAATGGGAGCTAAGAATTTTTTGACAGACTTCCCCACTCTTTTGTCGCCAGCTACAGCCTTTCGAGTTGAATTTTTAAAAACGTGTCGCCAGCGACAATTATGGTGTTGCAGCGACACGGTTCTTGTCGCAGCGACACGATCCTTGTCGCAGCGACAGAGCATAATTATGTTGTTCCCCTACAACGACACGGCGTAGGGAATTGTCGTTGGCGACGCGACGTAGTTCTGAAAACGAGGCTTAACTCGGATGGTTGCTGCTCGGTCGTTTACGCCCGTCCGCAGAACCACGCGTGCCATTGCCCAAAACCGACAACGGCCCGGTCCCCCATCCAAGTTATGGTCGCGCTCCTCGCTGCTTTACTCCGATAAACGACAAGGCAGACCCGCAGGAGCAAGCCACAAGCGCGACTGGTGGGACATTTGACTCTGAAATTTCACTAATTAATTATAAGCTATAATAATGTGATTGAAACTTATAATATAATAAATTGTATCTTATAAAATAATAACTAATTAACAACACTTTGTAAAAAAACTTTATTACGTTCTACGTTTCTCGAAATTTTCACTCAACTGAATGTGACTGGCGGGACATCGAAAAATCCTCCTCTCTTACTGCGGCTTACTTAAAGTCGAATTTCAGTTCAGTCACTGAACTTTTAAGAAATATTTCCTTCTAAATATAAAATTTATCCTATATACATTTATTATTATAAAGAATTAGACTGATTACCTACATAGAAGCAATATTTTTAATTTTAAATATTTTGTACAGGGTTTTCATTTATATTTTGCCACCCACTTTTCACAGTGACAGGCATCTACGAGGTTTGGCCAAAAATGTGATTTTTGCTCAAGAGTAAAGTACCTGTATTTTTGCTAATATCGCAAATCAAAAATATTTTTTTGTAATGAATAAAGTTGCATATTTAGAAGTAATTTTTAACTTTAAACATCTATTCTTTATAATAATTTTTGATATTAGCGAAAAACAGGTACTTTACTCTTAATTAAAAATTACATGATACTAATGGTTGCGTTTTAGGTTTTGAACCATGCAGAACTTTTTATAAAAATATTTTTTTTTCGTAAAATCAATTAAAAAACTTTTCCATATGACGCCACTTTACGTAGACACACTGTATCTATCTTTAATAGTTTTCCAAATATGACCACTTAAATCTGAAAAATAGTAGATATTTATAATTTCCATTACACCTACCTACAGAATTAAGCTGGGACTGAAAATATGGCCAGATTTAAATGGTCACATTTCCGAAACTCTTAAAGATAAATATATCAAATGTGATATTTTGTAAAGCTTTTTAAAAGATCTTTTTAATGGTGACATAATATACAAAGTTTACCTTTTTATTTTTCTTGAGTTTTCGATGTTCAATTGTTTCTTTTTTAATGCTTAAAAGATAAAAAAAGTAGTAAACTTTTATTCAGGACATTTTTTTCTATCCTTCTTGGTCATAGTTAAAAGTGGGTGGCAAAATATGAATGAAAACCCTGTACATGCGAAAGTGTGGTTTAGATTGACTAGAATTACAAAGTTCATTCTGCAGCATTAGTTAACTTAGAGCCAATATAATTTGATAAGCACGATTAGCAAATAAATTTGTTACAATTTGAATACAAGAGACTGCTATATATTTTCGTTTAGGAAACAAAATTTCTATTTATTTTTGTGATACTGTATATTTGTAAAAGGTCACCCTTTATAATTTTATCATCTTTCCTTGAAAAAGTAAATCACAATGCATTTAAATCACGTTTTAATAATGTTTTTAAGATACTGACTTAAAAAATTGCTAATTAAAGGTTTTTTGAGACAAGCAATAAAAATATTATTGGTTTTTTGTGTTACTTTCCCATGGTGCTTCTTAGACACCAAAAAGCCTTTTAGTAATGTCAGACAATCATCTGCAATATTATTTTACAGAAGTAATTTTATTTATAGAGTGTAAACGAAATTATTTTTGAAGTTTTAGTATGGAACTTTTGAGTCACTTGTTTTTTTCTTTTGCATTAAAAAGTCGTTTCCTCGTGTCATTTTTTTTTCACTTGAATTCATAAATAATTAACATACCACTTTACTGGTAAGAAAAAATTAAAAATGATTCTGTTTATACAATGTCTAGATTTTTAAGAATTTAGTTTTATTCTTTTTATCTTTTATTTATTTAATAGGAGTTTAAATACCTACAATTTTTTTCTTTTAATTCAGAATACTTTTTTGTATAGGTGAGCCCCCTTCATCATGGTATGAACCTGGTGATACCTATGACACTCGTTTTGGACCTCTTAGTTCATCTTATGAGGAATGTAGAGCCGAAGCGGTTGGTTTATATCTAAGTTTAGAACCAGAGGTAGGGAAAACAATTAAGTTAATTTAAATACAGGTTGTCCCACCGGGAACTGCCGCGATCGATTTCTCGATATTTTAACAGCTCTTCCATTTCCGGTTATACCGGAAGTTAATGTTAGCTTTCTTATTTTAAATAAAACACCCTATACAGGGTGGCGCAGCTCATACGCCTCGGTCTGTGTTACGAAAACGGTGTAATATTTTAAAATTATTTTTTTATAGGCATATGCAGGTGCATTGAGAGCATAATTTAAAATTATTATGAATTATACAGGGTGCTCAAAAAAAGATACATATCAAAGTTAGGTTTTTTTAAATGGAACACCCTGTATATTAGTTCATTTTTGGATTGTGATAACAAAAATAAGGTAAGTTTTATTAGCGATCCCTATACCAAAAATGAAAGGTTTTTGAGATAATTAGGATTTTTCAAAAATACACAATAAAAACAATATTTTAATAAAACTTACCCAACTTATGGTTTACTCCGTATAGTATGTAATAATGGTAAAAACACATTGTAGTATTAACTTAATTTAATTTGGTCCGTAAAAATTATACAGGGTGATTAAAAATTAACATATATTTTTGTATACTTTTGAGTGCAAATAACTCGCCTATTTTAAATGGAATACCCTGTGTAATTTTGGTTGGTCCGAAGCAGAAATTATTTCCCTATAAAACTTTTTTAAGGTTATTTACTCTTAAACCTAATATTTTTTTAGTTATTTTCTGTTTTATAACTTTGTGCTCCAAAACCTAATTGTTTTATAAAAATCAAGGAGGCTTGTCCTGCCTGCTTGTTACAGGTCACTAGTAGCACCAAAATGGTAAGAAACTACCAGAGAACTCAAGCGAAGCTCCTAATAAGACTACCTAATGAAAATATGGAAAGCCATGCTTGCAAGTTGAGACGGGATGTCAAAGAAATTAGCTGCGGTAACGTATCAGGTACCTCGGACAACTTTAAGTCGTAAGATTCTTGAAGAAATTCTGGGAGCAGTAGCCGCCCAAGAGTCCTTTCAGCTGAGGAAGAATACAATATATCTGAAACTCTTGGAGTAGTGGCTAATTGGGGCTTCCCGTTAACTAGGCTGGATGTGAGAACGGTAATCGCAAAATACCTGGACAAACAAGGAAAACAGTTAAGATCTTCAAAAACAACACTCCAGGAGAAGATTTTCTGGATGCATTTATCCAGAGAAACAGGCTGTCCATTCGCATGGCATCGAATATTAGCGTCCAGAGGCCTCCACCATCAGAAGATATTTTAAAATTTTTCACGAATATTAATGAAGCTCTAAAAGATGCACGATTTTAATATATACAACTACGATGAAACGAATATCACAGACGATCCTGGGGCAAAAAAAGTGGTGGTCCCCAGAAACACAAAAAGGGTAGAAAGGGTACAGAACCACTCTCGCACCTCTATTAGTATAATGGTGCGGAATGTAAAGGGGGATTTACTGCCTCCCATGGTCGTCTATAAATCTGGGAAACTTGTATGAAAACTGGGACAGAAGGCGGCCCTCCTGGAACTAAATATGCCAGCAGCCCCTCTGGTTGGTTCGACATGAATCTCTTTCGAGATGTGGTTTTTTAAAACCTCCTCCCACACATAATGGAAACTCGAAAACCCGGTGCTACAACTATTGTTGTAGGTGATAATCTCGCCAGCCACTTTTCGCCTGCAGTTATTAAGTCCTGTAAGGAGAATGATATTTATATAATTCCATTCCTGCAAATGCCACCATCTAATGCAGCCACTTGATGTGGCCGTATTTGGGATCCCATGAAAGTGCTGGAGGAAGATTTGAGATAACCGGAAGTAAAGCAGAGCTGATATCCAGGAAATCTTCCTAAAAGAGCAAAGTGTCCTCTCAACTTACTCTCAGGTTATGGAATAATCGCCATGCTCGAGGGTGTCAGGCCGGCATTTGGATCTTCGATTTTCGAGTCTGCAAGGCTTTTATCTCACCTTGAACCCAAACGAGGTCTTAAAGAGGAGGCCTCCCAGATGGGATGATACCAGATTATATCGAGCATTACCCATTGGAAGATCTCTTTGATGCATCATTGGCCGATCTTCTGGAGAGCACACAGGGCGAGGGGCTGGTAGCGAAGCGAATCCGAAGAAAAAGAAGTAGGCAAGTGTTCAACCCGGTAAATTTCGGCAAAGAGATGAAGATGTAACGGAGCGGCTCCCACTACGTAGTCCTGGTTGTAACTCGTCCCTGCAGTACCTTGTAGACTCACTGATAAAACTCATTGACTTCACGTTTCAAGCAATGGGATCTACAAGATTGCCTACGACGTTCGGTGTGAGCCGTAGGAAAAATTAAGAGAAAAAATCCCGTTCACTCCAGCTTGCGACAAAAGTGAAAGACTAACGAAAAAGTCAAACAGATGCAAAGTGTGGCTCTTTGCCTTTGTACTCGGTTAGACTTCAAGGCAAACAAGCATTGATCGAATGTGAGGCTGTGCGCCTGGGGCGGACATGTGGCTTATGCAACGTCTGGAAGTGAGCGATCCTTTATTTCAAATGCGATTACTGTGACGATTCGGAGGCATCAGAGCTCGTTGGAATATCAAGAATTCTACTCTGAAGCTCGACGTAGATTTTATACCTAGTGACCAGTGAATGAGCCGGGCGAGCGTACCTAAGAGTTAGAGCAAGAGTTTCTTTGCCAGGGCTTTCAGACTGTTTCTTGTTGGCCTAAGAGAGTTAGAGTTAAGAGTTTGTCCTTTTACATTTAAGCTGTGCTTCTGTACTCTATGTAAGTAGTTTGGCCACATTGCTTTGAACATTTGTCGTTCATTCTTAATAACAATGGCAAATCATTTTTATGAAAATTTCGAACAAGACAAAGTAGTATGGGTTAATTTTATCTTTTCCAAACAGTAACCTGAAAGCTCTGACATTATTTTAGCTTGTGGGTAAAATATTTTTTCTTTGCACAACACTAATATCACCTTCCGATATTATTTTTAATAAAATTTATATTAGACATTTTATACCTAACTTTTATAATGTTCGGTAACAATCGGTTTTGTATTTAAAGAACATTAATTTAAAATATCCATTAGTCTAGTGGCCTGCGATGCACGATGGTTTAAAATATAGGTGCATCATTGCAATTTCATTTACTATTACTTACTTTAGAAAAGGGCCTAAATATTAATATTTTTCTGTGCTATTACTATTTATTTTTAATAAAATAAAAGCAAAAATATTAGTAATTGTTTTTGCAAACATAATTTTAATAAAATAAAAATATATCAGAACGGGTAACAGCAAAAAGTAAAAATAAAAAATTAACTAATAGAATATTAAAATTAACTAACCTAATCACTTAATAAATGTTCAAAATGACGTCCATCATTTTCGATACAAGGCGTACTCTCTCTTCAAATGATTGCTTAACATTGGTTAGCATCTGTGGTGTTACACTATGAAAAAGCTAGTAGAAGCAAATGCTTTATACAGTGAATAAAGTATGTCAACATTAGTAGATTTTTGAACAGACCCACCCTCAAAAGTCCTGCTGGCACCCACCACCCCCCCTCAAAGTTGTTAAGGGATTGATATAGTTTTTCTAATATCTTCTAAACGGTAAATGATAAAAACTGATTTTAGTGTCGTTAGATAGAGCACAAAATTCTGCAAAATAGTAATAATTAAAATTGTATTTTTGTTTATTACGTAAGAATCTAATATAGAAAATGTTGGAGGGGAGCATCCTACGAGGCATTTTCTACGATATATCTTCCAAACCGTCTACCAAACAAAAAAATATAGACACAAAAATTATGCCAAAGTTTTCCCTATCGAATGGTGTATAACACTATACTATTTTCTTTTAAATTAAAGCTACCAGTGGCGTACAAAGTAGCACCACACCAGATATAGTAGGTAGTTAAAAAATAGAAATTTTTAATATCATGACCTTTTATTTTATTTTTTTTTCAGAATATTTCTCACTTTAGTTGGTAATATTACCTTATATAGTAACACTAGAAATTGTACTTTGTTGATTTAGTACAATTCTACAACAAAAAAATGTTGGAGGGAGCATCTACACGGCACTTTTTACGATATATCTTCCAAACCATCCACCAAATAAAAAGAATATAGAATTCAAAAATAAAGGCCCGCGTTTTCCTATCGAGATGGAGTATAACATTATACTATTATCTTTAAAAAAAAGCTACCAGTGGCGTACAAGAGTAGCACTACACCAGTATAGTACCTAAAAATGTAAATTTTTAATGTTATACTTTTAATTTTTTTTAATATTTTCCTACTTTAGTTTTATTAATTTATAGGTTATTTCTAATTCTGCATACTAGTAATATAATAATCATATTACGGGAAAAAAAAAATTACCAGTACAAAAATCAAAATCAAGACGTGTGGATTGGGTTTGGTTTACTAGTAAAAATGTAAAGACATATATTTCATGTATCGAAATTGCTAAAAAAATCAATGAAAAAAAGTCTAGTACTTTCGTTTTTTCATTCACTAACTGATTTGCGATACCACCTCCCTCCTTTTATGGAAAAGGAAAAAAAAGTGTTAGGGAAGCTTGAGATCTTTTTCCGGAAGTTACTTTCATTGATTTATTGCGGCATTCAAGAAAACCTTCATCTCGGCAATTAAGTGTGATCTCAGAATTCGTTGTAACATTTACGATAAACATTCTGATAGTAGCAACATATGATATTTGTCGAATGCAACTTTTGCCCAAAACCGAACGGTTGAGAATTTACCCCCAAGCAATGAATGTTTTAGCACTTTCACGTTAATCAATGCGATCTATCAAGCAGGATTTATGCTTGGGGTAATCTCTGCCAACCAGTGAAGCTGAACTTCCATGTCCCTCTGAATGTGGGGATGGATTTTAAGAGAATACCCAAATGGATCACCACTGTGGACCACTTTTAAAAATGAAAAATATCATCTGATACACTATTAAAATGTAAATGTGGCACAAATTGTAAAAATGTTGATATTAAAAAAAGTTAAAATGTGCCAGTTATGTTTGTGTGCGGAATGTTGTAAGTAGGTATTTTAGGTTTGTGTAATATTATGTGTTTTTATTGATAAGTGTGTCTCCAGATGTGTCCCAAGAGGACAAAACATAAGAAACAAAAATGTTTAAACTTTAAAACGAAATTTTGGCGACCGGTCATGGATCCAAAACTAATAAATACAAAATCCTTACTTCAATTGGTAATAGTAAACAGGAGGCGAGTTAAAAATTGACAAAAATATTTTTTTTTACCTAACGTGTTTATGCTTTAGGTTTTGACATGTCATTCGAGATCTCTGCAACTTGTTCCTGCCTGCACACAATTTTGTGTCCTTATTTACTAAAAATAAAGGTACTTTATCCTTGGTCATTTTTCATATTTTTAGTTATAATCCTTGCCCTGTATATTACCAATTGAAATCAAATTTTGTATTTATTAGTTTTGGATGCGCATGTACGACCAGTTTAAACCAGAAAGGACTGATTAAAATATTCCAAAATATTTTGGTAAATTTTGTCCTCTTGTAACACCTAGCCTGGGACACACTGGCAATAAGCCATATTTGTTGTTATCTTTATAATAAAAAGTTATTTATAATACTGTTGTTATTTATTTAAAAATATGATGAATCCGATTATAAAACAAAAGAAACCAAGTAAATAAATGTAAAGTATGAGATTATTAGGTAAGAGCAATTCCAGTGATAATAATCTTTCTAGAATTTCTAGGATAACATTAAACACTGATTTCTAGGTACTTTATTGGGTAGTACTGAATTTGGTACCGCCACACGGTAGCTTTATTTTAAAAGATAATAGTCTAAATAATAACTTTGTGGTCTGTCGTTTATGTTGTTTATTTTTTTTGTTAATGGTTTGAAAGATATATGGTAAAAAGTGCCATATGGATACTCCCCTTCGACTTTTTTTTGTTGTAGAGTCTTACCAAAAAACAAAAATATTATTTTTAATATTACTATTATGCGCAATAAGGTAATATTACCAATTAATATAACTAAAGTGGGAAATATTCTGAAAAAATAAAAAATAAAAGTATGACATTAAAAATTTCTATTTTTAACTACCTACTATACTGGTGTAGTGCTACTTTTGTATGCCACTGTAGCTTTAATTTAAAAGAGAAAATAGTATAGTGTTATACACCATTCGATAGGAAAAGTTTGGCCTTAATTTTTGGTGTCTTATATTTTTATGTTTGGTAGACAGTTTGGAAGATATATCGTAAAATGCCTCATGGATGCTCCCCTCCAACTTTTCTGTTGGAGATTCTTACGTAATAAACAAAAATACAATTTTAATTATTACTATTTTGCAGAATTTATATGTGCTCTATCTAACGACACTAAAATCCGTTTTTTATCATTTACCGTTTAGGAAGAGGTTAGAAAAAAACTATATCAATCCCCTTAACCAACTTTGAGGGTGGTGGGGGGTGCCCAGCAGGACTCTTTGAGGTGGGTCTGTTCAAAAATCTACTAATGCTGACATACTTTATTCACACTGTATAAAGCATTTGAGCAGTCGTTGGCGGTATGTCATATACAACATTTTTAATGTATCCCCATAAAAAGTAATTCGACACATGTTAAGTCTGGAGATCTTGCTGGCCAACTTTGTTCACCTCCTCATTCCTATCCATTTATGAGGAAAATTTGCATCCAATTCCTGTCTAACATTTGCTTGAAAATGTGCTGGAGCACCATCCAATTGCAGCCACATATTTCTTCTAATGTTAAGAGGAAATATTTTCCAAAATTTCTGGCAAATTGTACCTTAGAAATTGAAGAAACATTGCGCCATTTAAGTGTCCTCAAAAAAAAAAGGACCTACAAGTCTTGTTCCCAATATTCCTCCCCACACATTAACAGACCATCTATTTTGGTGGTCCAAAGTATGAAATAAATGTGGGTTTGTTTCACTGTAATAGTGAAAATTATGCCTATTTACATGACCAGTATTATGAAATGTTGATTCATCCGTAAATAGGACATAATCAAAAACTTTCATTTTCCGCTATTTTATCCAAAGCCCACAAACAAAATCAATTCGTCTATAAAAGTCCGCTTCATACAGTTCCTGATGCATTTGATAGTGATAAGGATGATATTTATATTTGTCAACTACTCTTCCGATGCTCCTTCTACTTATTCCGGTTTCTTGATTTATCTTTCGTTGACTTGTATTGGGATTTTCTATTAAAGCACCAATTATACGAAATTCGTTGCCTCATTTCCCAAAATAATTTTTCCCTGTTTGGTTTTGTATACGCAACACTTCCTGATGTTTTAAATACTTGAAGTAATTTTTCAAGCGAACGTCTATTTGGATGATTTCTGGTTTGGAAATTTTTGAGCATAAACTCTGGATGCCAGTAAACAGTTTTCATGACACTCTCCAATGTACTAAAATCATATCGACCTGTTCTTGAATAGGATAAGTTTTCATTTTTTTATAAAGGTAACAAATACTTATTAGCAAAAGATAAAAATTTACCAGTTCTGACAACTATTAGGGGGCTGTGTCAAGATTAAACAAATGGAAATTGCAATGACGCACCTATATTTTAATCCATCGCAGCCTACTTGTCTAATGAAAATTTTTAAAGAATGTTTACTTACACAAAAAACGATTTTAACCAAAAAAAGTTAGGAATAAAATATCTAATATAGATTGAAATATCATCGGGATTTGTTATCAGTGTATATTTTTACTAAGTAAGCTAAAATAGTGTCAAAGCTTAGTCTAGCCTGCTTGATTTTTATAGAACAATTGAGATACTTGGAGCACAAAGTTATAAAAGGAGGAAAATAACTAAAAAATATTAGTTTTACAGTTAAACAACCTTAATAAAGTTTTATAGAGAAATATTTTCTGCGTTCAGATCTAGCTGAAAATATACAGGGTATTCCATTTGAAATAAGCGAGTTATTTGCACTCAAAAGTATACAAAATATATGCTAATTTTTAAACACCCTGTATAATTTTTAACGACCAATTTAAATTAAGTTAATACTACAATGTGTTTTTTACCATTGTAACATACTATACGGAGTAAACCATAAGTTGGGTAAATTTTATTAAAATATTGTTTTTATTGTGTATTTTGAAAATCCTAATTATCTAAACCTTTCATTTTGATATAGGGATCGCTAATAAAACTACCTTATTTTTGTTACCTAATCCAAAAATTGACTAAATATACAGGGTGTTCCGATTTAAAAAACCTAACTTTGATATGTATCTTTTTGAGCACCCTGTATAATTCATAATAATTTTAAATTATGCTCTCAATGCACCTGCATATGCCTATAAAAATAATTTTAAAATATTACACCGTTTTCGTAACACAGACCGAGGCGTATGAGCTGCGCCACCACTGTATAT